>VDFB02147087.1:0-11533 GCA_007258455.2 Sequoia sempervirens | reverse complement strand
ATGTCACCACACTTATGTTTTATAAATTTTAGAGCTTCATATCTACAATTGTGAGCACCATCAATCTATCAATTTAATTACAAGGATCATAGTTGATTATCATTAGACGTAGTTGGGATCATAGACTTTATTATGTATTCATAATTCTATATTTCAATTTTAAGTATTCTTGAGAATTTCATGTGTATGTTTTATATTTAAGGAGTTGATTAGGACTAAAAATAGGTTATTTACT
The DNA here is from genome assembly GCA_007258455.2 of Sequoia sempervirens. NCBI lineage: Eukaryota > Viridiplantae > Streptophyta > Pinopsida > Cupressales > Cupressaceae > Sequoia > Sequoia sempervirens. The sequence continues at coordinate 11,298 of VDFB02147087.1, read as the reverse complement.
ATATAATAGTAAATTGTTTGAATGATCCAACAAGTATTTAAAAATTGTTCCAATTTTCAACATTGCCTACTTCATTAGAGGTCATGGTACGGATCATATATGGAACCAAATTAAAATTTGAAACTCCTAGGTTGATGTGTATTAGAGATGAGAGAGTTGCACATTATCAGTGAACTTACATACTACACCTAAATGATGTGTTAAATCCCAAGATTGGCCAATCAAAAAATATTTAATTTTGGGTATGTGGATCCTTATCATATTAAAATATAGGTGTTTAATGTGTTACCATCTACTATATTTTATTACTACACATGCTATATATAAAGAAGTCTAATATGATTTAAGGATAGAAAAAATAAGAAAATAAGGAAAGTAGAATTAGAGAAAGAGGAAATATTATAGAAGATTAGAGGAATAAGATAGATTTGCACAAGATAAGCTAATAGAGAAAATGAATAAGAAGTAAATACATGAGATCATAAGATCCAATCTATATTGTTGGAAAAATAAAATAACTCATACGAGAATAAATCTAACTAGAAAAATAGAATGCCTTCCAAAAGAGAAATGTAATAGAAATAATTGTTATATTTTTAGAAAATATGAATAAAAAATTATCATAAAATAATAATATGACCTTGCTAAATAGAAAAGAATAAAACCCTAGGAAAATACAAGTGCCTTAATCCTATGATATGGGAAAAAAAGTAAATGACCCAAGTAATCTTATGTAACTAATGTGAATAGGTCCTAAATTGAAACTAGTTAGGTAATATACCATGTTCACCCCATGTATCATTTAATTTTCCAAAAGCTTCAATTATGAAATTGTTCACTTATTTAAGTTCAAGACTGAAATAATCATGTATTTTTAGAAGGTTTTAAATTCATGTGGCCCTATGCTAAAATTACATCATAGTTTGATAGAGTGACCAAAATTAAGCTTTGGTCCTTTTGAAAGTTTCCCCAAAAAATTTAAGGCAAAGGAGATAATCACTTGTGGGTTTTACCCTTCCAATCAGTTCAAAGGATAGTTCCCATAGTCCTTTCCACACATCTAGTTCAATCTCACTATAGACATTGAAAATATACCGACATATTTGGATCTCATTACTAACACTGCTTATCATCCTAAATCATCTCCTGGGCCTTCAACTATTTAATCAATACCTTTTATTTGATTAAATTCATCAATTTTCCTCTTAATTAAATAATCCACTTTTATCTAATTAAGTCATTCTTTTCTTGTTAATTAAATCAATTTATTTGATTTGATTAACCCTATGTCCATGTTTAATTAAATAATTCATCTTATTTGATTAAATCCCTAAAGTCATCTTATTAAATTAAATAAACTAAAACCTTATTTGATTTAATCTAACTTCATCTCTTTAGCTAAATAAAAAAATTATTTAATTAATCTTGAAATCATATTCTTTCTCATATTTGATTTAAATTAATCCATAAATCTAAGTCAAATTTGTCACATCAACTATTCTTCATTACCACTCCAACTATTGATTAATTTAATCTAATCTCACGCCCCATCCTCTACTTTTGCCACTTGCACGTGTAAATAGATTTAATTCATTTATTAAATCTCTATTTTCTCTCAACATGGCATAAATAGAGAATATTCCCTCAAATTTGAATTCAAAATCCAAGTGGACTTTGTCCTTCCAACAAGACATTAACTTCACCTAATAAGTCCTTTTTCCTTGAGCTAAGTGGAATTTAAAACATTCCTTTTCCCTCTTACATGTCATTTCACCATTTTCAAATATCACCTAATTGCATTTATGGGCACATTCATCAAAATGTGCACATCCTCCATCCACTCACATTTGGATAAGTGGCACCTTGCCATTGGTTGAAGATTAGTCCCACATTGCTTCATTTTGGGCATTCTTCCATCTCAACATTCTATAAATAAGAGGCTTCATTCCTGATTCTAATCATCCACAACTTGAGTAAACTTACTATACTCAAATCCATAGCAATATTCATCCATATCATTGAGTTTATAGCTAGGTTATGTAGATTTTATCTTGGAGCACTCATCAATATTCATCAAAGTGGATCACTCTTCATCATCAATCAACAAATCTTGCATAGGAGTTGGGAAAGGGCCAATTTCCACATCAAATTTGCACCAACTCCACCAAGAGATCAAAAGTTTGCATTGCATTTGAATAGGATTTACTATCTCTTGTTTATGTTTCTTTATGTTCTTCGTTTCATTCCTTTTCATTGCAATTTAAATGGATTCCTTGAGGAATCATGATACTAACTTGCATTGGATCTAATTTAGTGTTTATCTCTTGTGTTTGTGCAGGTTGGGAATCCTAGTTCACATTTTGGCACTAGGAGGGCTTGATTGAAAATCTAATCTCGTTTTTTCATCAAATTTCATGTTTTTCTTGTTATTTTTATGCCTACAGGAAACTCCACTGCTGGAAGCTCAGCATCACTGTTTAGCACCGTTGGGAACCCAGCGTTGCCATATCGCACTGCTGCAAATTTCAAATTGCAACGCTCCCTACTTCCCACCCACAATTCAAAATTTCAAACGTCATTGTGTCATTTTCGCCTGTTGGAATCTTCTCAAATCTCAAACTGCACCGCTGACCCAAGTAGTGACTCCTTCGTTCTCATTGTCCTAGCTACAGAGCAACGTTGACTAGTAAGCGGTGCTATACAACACCGCTGGTAATTTCAAACTCCAATGCCTTCATGGGTTGCACCGCTGGAGGGAAGTAGAAAGTGAAAGTTAATTTATGACACGTGCTTTTTGTCAAATTCTGATTATTTGGTCTATTTGTTGATGTCCTGACTTTTGTTTTTGCAGAACCTAACTAGTTTCTTATAGGTTGATTGGCTCAAAGGTGAAGAAGTAGAGAAGCATGATGATTTCATTCCATGATAACAAGTGTTTTTGAACACTCTAGTGTTTGTTTAGCACTCTTAGAGGATTCACTATTCCTCTTAAATAAAATTTGTTGTCTTCCATGCTTAGGACCTACTAGTTTTCCTTTGGGTTCTAAAATGAACACTTCAATTTCTTGTTACAAAAGGGCTTAAATGAACTTTAGGACACAAACTTACTAGAGTTGGTTTTCGGATTTAACAATTGAACAAAGCGAATTCTCACATTTCCTTTGGTGCTATAAAAAGAAGTCATTATTGCTTTGTGGAATTAAAATTAACATGTGCTACTCTGTTTTGTGATTGCTTACTCAAACTAACACCATTGAAAAGACATATGCGCTTCTCTCGTGCCTCACAGCGATCTTGAGAATCAAAAGGCTTTTTGGTGGTCTTAGGTTGGGATAAAGTGATTTCCTCCACACTTCATTTTGAAACTAAAATTGAACAAAACATTGTGTGAGTGTGACCCAAACCTATCACGTGCATTCTCTTTTTGTTTCTTAATAAAGATCAATCGAGTTACGGATATGTTTGCTTGCTATTGTTTATCTTAGAGGACCTGCCTTGGGGAAAAAGTACTCACCCAATGGAAAGACTCAACTAGTAACACTCCAAAGCCAAGAGTATTTCCAGCCGGGATATAAAAGTGGGTACTGGAACAAAGGCCAGTATCACGCAGTTGGCTCCAATGAGAAGGGAAGCAATGGTCTCTCGCCACATTGGGTCAACTCGTATGAACAAAAAATCTGAATTAAAACCCTTGTTGTAGAAAGGCCAAAATCCCTATCTATTTGTTGGTGCAAGAACGGTCGTTCTAAAGCCGCCCCACACTTTTACGGTTTTTAGTAGAAATGGAAAGTATGCCATGGGAGTTTCATGGGTATTGATGCTTGGCTACCCCGTATAAGTGAGTGCCATGGAGGGGAGCCAGTGGGGTCAAGCATCTAACCATTCGTTAAAAATAAGCATAGCTAGACTTGTCCAAGTGGGGACTCAACAAATATAGTCTTTCATATCCATAGGATTGTGCTTGTTCTTGGTTACAAAACACATTGCTTGTTCAAAAACATTTGGAAACAAACATTTAACATTGTCATCAAACTTCAAACCCTTTAGGAAGCAAATACAATTGACCAAATCCATGTGTTATTGCTTGCCCTTGGTATTTTATCCTTAGAGGTTTCTAAACACTTGAATTATATCTCAATTTTCTTACTAGAGTTAACAATAGGTAACTCTTGCCTTGATTTCATCAAAATTTCACATGATATACCTTGTGGAATGAGAAGAAATTGAGACATTGGACATCTAGTTTGAAAAGTTAATCAAGAAGTGTTTGTGGTAAAAACAAAGTCATTAAGCAAATACTAAAAACAATTGGACCCCACACATGTGTCTCCAATGATTTCACACAAGATCAAGATCAAGAAACCAAAGGTAAAAGCTCTTAGTCTAAAAGATCACCAAAAGCATCTCTCAACGCTAGATGAATTCAGACGAAGATTGCTTTTTAACTTTTACAGGAAAGCTTCAAGAAACAACCCTGGTTTGTATCCATTTTATTATTGTCAGAATCCCAATCTTTTTCGTGAATTTGAACACCTTGTCTAGAGAAAAGCATGTTCTTCAAAACTGAGGTCTAGTAAACAAGTGTCTCTTTAGGTAAACCTAGGATCAAACCTTTCATCCATCCTTGAACATCAAACCAAAATCACCTCACCATCATCTTTTGAAAAAAAATGAAATTATCCTCCATGCTAGGCTTTTTGGCAAAAAATCAAAATCATCAAATCCTTGAAGCAAAATCCTTGAAATTTTTGAATCAAAACATCAAATCATCTTTGGCTAGGTATGTTTAGATGCATCCTTTTGCATATGCTTATTCAAATTATCAAACCCTCTTGTTTAGCTAGGTATATGTAGATGCATCCTTCTTCATATGCTTGGTTAAATTATCATCTTGTTTGAATAGGTGTCGGTAGATGCATCCTTCTCCCTACACATATTCAAATTATCATCCTTTGAGAAAAACTACCCTCTAGATAATCATCCAACATCTTAGGGTCTATTTGTTCATAATCCAAAATCAAAGCAAACCAAAAATCAAGTCAAGGTCAATCAAAATCCAAAATCAAAACAAATCCAAAAAGTCCTAAATGTCTAGCATCCCCTCAATATTTTCTCAAGAGATCAAACATCCGCATCCACCATCTTTTACATCATCCCCATCATATCACCTTTTATCCTCACAATATCCTAAATTTTCCCTTTTGTACCTAAAGATATATCATTCTAAAGAATTAGAGGTTCATCTCTTATATTCTTGAAAAACCGATCCCTATTTTATGGTGCAAACTAGATCTCAACACAAGGACATGGAAGCCAACAAAGAAACATCTATCTCAAGTTATCTCAGTCAAATGAACACCGACATGAATCCTATTGGATCAAGCAATCCTACAAACAATATTTCACTCCCTCAAGACCATCAAGAGGATGGACAAGTGGAAGACCTCACAAAAAACCCTCATGGTATGACCCAAGATGAGATCAATGAGATGGTTCAAAATCCTGAAAATCATAGGATCATTAACATCATGATGAAACTCCATCCTCAACAATACATGCTCGAACTACTAAAATGAGGGACTAAACTTCCCTTCGATTATGACATAAGCACTATTGTGGAACCACCTTCAACATCATTCACACTTCCCATATCATCCACACCCCCCATCACATCAACATCCCAAATTCAAAATATCACTCAAAACATCCTGCAAATCACATCATCAATTGCTCCAACTCAACCCATCGTTAACAAAGGGATTGCATTCCTCAATGCATTGCAAACACACCCTCTTGTAAACAATCAAGATTTGGATGCAAATACTATCTTGGGTCAAACCGTCCCCTAAAATCCATCACATCCATATGTCCCCCTTACCTTTCATAATGACCCATTATCATCATCATTTAATGCAACACTGCAAACCTCTCTCCCCATGACCTCAGAAGGAGAAGACGACCTATTTGGACCAAGGGACATTTTTTGATCCAGCATCATCATCATTTCCCCAAGGGAGCTTACCACTCACTTTCCCACCACTTCCACCCTTTCCATTAACATTCATCTCACCTTTTGGTTTGGGGCTACCACCAACCCCACCACTCATTCAAAATCCCCTCCCAACCATCAATCAGGGCATCATACCAAATCCTCCTCTCTTTCCATCAATATCGCAACAACAGATGGCAACCATCCCCATATCACAAACAAACAACACATCATCTATCATCCCTCAAAACATGGTCTCTCAAGGACAAAGCATATCAATTGCACCAACAAATACAATGGTGCCTCTCATCACCACAACAAACACTATTCCAAATCCACCTCCACCACCACTGCACGCGATCTCCCGCGATACGTGAGCCAATGCAGGTGTTGTGTTTGCGAAATTTCGATACCGACAAGTTAACTATCAAAAGAGGCACTATAGCAAATTACAAAACAACAAAGGCGAGCAATTAGCTACTCGACAAGCGGCTCAAGCCATGCAAGTTGCTCAAAAGCGACCTAAAGCGCATTAAACACAACAAAACGGCCGGGTTACACAAGGCCCAATGCGTACAAAGCAACAAGCACAATAGGCTGCTCAAGCCCAAATCTTATTGCAACAACAACAACAACAAGCTCAAGCACAAGCCCAAGCTCAAGCTCAAGCACAAGCCCAAGCTCAAGCACAAGCACAAGCACAAGCTCCAACACAAGCTCAAGCACAAGCTCAAGCTCAAGTTCAAGCGCATGCTCAAGCCCAAGCCCAATATCAAGCACAAGCACAAGCACAGTATCTTGCACAACAACAAGCAGCGCAACAACAAGCATATCAGCAAGCACTGAAGCAATATCGAGAACAACAAGAAGTAGCCCAATTAGTGACTCAACAACAAGCATTGTTGGCTCAGGAAACAACAACAAGCACAGCAATAGGCCTTAATAGCACAACACCAACAAGACCAACAACAAGCATTGTTGGTACAACAACAATTACAGGAATATTTAGCGTAGCAGCACATGCAAACCAATCCACCCATCCCACCGACAATTGAACCACTCCAAAACACTTTCATTCCACCCCCTGATCCGCAAAACAATGTGATAGCACAAATCAGGTTGCTTTCGCAACAAGTGATCGACCTTCAATCAAGGAAAAGAACGAAAACCCCTAGCAACTCATGCCCTTATCCATTTGATAGGATCCTTGCAATGAAACCATTCCCAAAGGGATTTGAGATCTCCAAATTCGATAAATACCGTGGGACGGGAAACCCTAAAGATCACATCAAGGAATTCCAAGTTCATTGCATGGAAGTCACGTATGACAATACCTATTTGATGTAGCTATTTCCTAGGAGTTTGGCTAGCCACACCATGGAATAGTTCTCTCATCTACCTCAGGCATTAGGACATTTCAAGAAATCATAGACGCATTCATCAAAAACTATGCATATAATATCACTATGGATGTCACTCTAGAGGAACTATCGGCTCTGAAACAAGGTAAGAATGAATCATTTGATTCATTCCTACAATAATGGTGATCCAAGGCCAATCGAAGCAAATGGGTCATGCCCGAGGAACAACAAGTGTGCACTATCATATCCAACCTTGACGGAACCTTGACATTCCATCTCAAAGTCCAAGGTATCACCATGTATGACCGGTTGATTTCCAAGGCGCTCAACATCGAACGAGCTCTTATGACACAACCTAGAGGATCAACTGCATATCCCGAATAGCAGAACAATCTCCCATCCACCAGTTACAATGACAAACCTTGCACCTAGGCAAGAAACAAAAATTTTACCAATGATGGTGTCATCGACACCAAAGTTATCAGCAGTGCCCCTTGGCAAAACACACCCGCACCACAACAACAAATCCAAAATCACCATCAAAACAATCACCAAGCCAACATAGTAACTTAGCAGCCAAACAATCAGACCATCAACAATGTCAATCATCAAAGGAGACCATCCCAGAAAAACAAGAACTCCCCCAAGCAGAAGTACACTACCCTTGGGGAACCACTCGAGGTTATCATGAAGACATTGATTAAAAAAAACTCATCAAGGCTCCCACCTATGAGAACTATCAAGAACCAGATGTGAAACCACCCTGGTACAATGAAAACCAGCTTTGTGACTTTCAAAAAATCAAAGGACATACCACTAACAACTGCATGAGGTTGAAGAACCTGGTCCAAGATCTCATTGATAAAAAAATCATAAATGTAGAGTAGCTAGCTGGAAATTAGAACCTCAAAATATACACGAATTTGATGCCTAACCATAATAACAAAGGGAATAATAACACTGATAAGGGGAAAGGTACCTTCAAGAATGTGAATCATGTGTACAACCATGTTGTTGCATCCCTGGATGACTACTGCACTACCATCACCATCAAAGGAGCCCATGTCGATTGTGGAGTCACCACAAGAGGCGGCAAAGTTACCATCACAGGGTCATCTCAGCCAAACAAAGCACCCACACCCAAGTGCAGATATGTTCCCAATGGTTACAATTTCCTTGATCAACTAAAAAGAACCCCAGCACAAATCTCCATCATGGAGTTATTAAAAATTTCATCTGCCCACAAGAAAATCCTTGAGGAAGCATTGGCTTCATCCACTGTCCCTGCAAATCTCAATGCGGAACAATTATGAGCTATGGTCAGAAACATCATCACTCTGAATCTCCTTACATTCTTCGACTAGGACTTTCCTGCTCAACCATCTCACACCGTGCACTCCATTTAGAGGTCCTCGTACATAAAAATAAAGTCAAGCGAGTCTTGGTGGATGGAGGTGCAAGCTTGAATATTTGTTCACTCAAGCTCATTAAGAACCTGAAAATATTAGAGGACTCAATCGACAAAGGAAAATGTATTACAATCAAATCATATGATGATCAGGAAAGAGTGTCCCAAGGCACAATCCAAATCCCTATTCAAGTAGGGCCAGCTATCATGGAAACAACCTATCAAGTCCTGGACCTTGACTTCCCTTATAACATTCTCCTGGGACATCTGTCGATCCATGCAATGCAAGTAGTAGCATCAACCTTCCATCAATGTGTCAAATTCACATATGAAGAACAAGAGGTCACCATCCATGGAGATCCTGAACCATTCTCCTACTACAAGAACCTAGAGGCCAAATACTACAAAATACCTCAAGTGCCAAAAAATGATGAAGGCCCATCAACACCATACATTGATCCAGCCACTCTCACTTCCAATTCTGTGACAGACACCTGCCACTCCCGCCACCCCCACCATCTCTAATATCAAATTCATCATCTAGGACAATGGTTGTGGAAACTATACGATTCCCAAAAATGCTTTTTTGGTAGGAAAGTTACCACAATCTCCCAGATCATGAGGACATCCACAATCAAATGAAGCCTCCACATCTCAAACATCCCCTGAAGAATATCCCAACTTTAGAAGTTGGGGAGATCTTGGCCAAGAAGTCATAGAGGATGACCCATCCTATCTCTTATACCTAGACAATAGACTAGTAGCCAATCTACCAATGGATGACAGAAGCAAAGGTTTGCAAATGATGCTCGCAATGGGCTTATGACAGAAACTAGAAACTAGGACAAAACGACAACAGGCTTCTAATACCCATCATTCCAGAGATGTGAATGATAAATCTTGGCCTTGGATGTACCCCTCCGAGTATAACCATACATGATTTAGGTCCTCCAATTAGAAAGGTCAATAATCCTCCTCAGCAATCAGCAGCTGAACTTCGCTTACCTGTATCTACAGGTCGAGTCATAGATAACTTCACATTTGACATAACTGGCATCTGTAGTAGTAGTGATGATGAGGATCCCATAACCAACCTACCCATGCTCTTCAAGGATACCACCCTTCTCATGATTAGCACCCTATCCTATGAATCTAAAAACCAAAACCATGAAATTCGTCTAGTCTACCTGCAACTCATCAATTATGACCAACAAGGACCACCAATTTTGGACACATTCAAAAATGATGAGGCACTCTCAGAATTCATGGGACTATGGGATAATATTCCATGTGGGGATCATAAAGCAGGATTTATCATCGAGCTAGACACATGCATATTATGGGGAAATGATTGAATCCCTCAGTCGCAAAAGCGAAAAACTGAGAATAATCTCTAGGTCCTTGAGTGAAAACCACACTGTGGTACTCTCCAACCCAAAAAAAGTAAAAAGAAAGGACGCATCCAATGGTGAAAACCTCTCTGAGGTGCCTGAGGATGGGAGATTCAATCTTCCCTTCAGAGCTCTTCATCAGGAAAAATTTGCGGTCCTAGCAGAAAAATGCAATCCAGTTAATCTAGGAACAAAGGAGACCCCGACATCACATTCTATGCGGAGTCAGTACTGTCAGAAAAACAAGAACTCCTCTCATCCTTCTTGAGAGAAAGACAAGTTAATTTTTCATGGAGCTATGCAGACATGCCAGGGCTCGATCCAAAAATTGTAGTTCATCACCTAGCAGTATACTCTAAAGAAAAGCTCGTTAGACAAAAGCTCAGGAAAATGCACCCTCAAATTGCCTTGCTAGTCAAAATGGAATTGAAGAAGTTACTAGATGCAAGATTCATTCGACCAAACAACTATCCAGAATGGGTGTCAAACCTGGTTCCTATCTTAAAACCTGATGGGGGCATCAAAATCTGCACAGATTTTAGGGACTTAAACAAAGCATGTCCAAAAGACAATTTCCCATTGCCCAACATTGACATGATTGTAGACATGATGGTGGGACACAAAATGCTTTCCTTGATGGATGGATTCTTGGGATACAACTAGATCATGATTGCTAAAGAATACCAACACAAAGCATTCCCTTGTCCATGGGGACTTGCTGGCTGGAATATGATGCCATTGACTTGAAGAATGTAAGAACAACATGCCAAGAGCCATGATGTTAATCTTCCATGACATGATCCATAAAAGCGTCAAAAGATTATGTCGATGACATATGCAAATCGAGAAAAGAGGAAGGATCACATAGCAACCTTAAGTGCCATTTTTGGCAATTTGGAGGAATACAAAAGGTTCGATTAAATCCAAAAGAAGTGTGTCTTCGGCTGTCTGTCCGGGAAATTGCTGAGATATAGTTTCAATGAGAGGTATTAGGTAGACCCTACCAAGGTAAAAACCTTGAGATGGAAGCACCCAAAACATTGAAACAATTGAGGGTCTCTAAAGTAGAGCTTGAGTTCATCTGAAGGTTCATAGCACAATTGGTGGATAAACTTGTCCCCTTATTCTCACCTACTTCACAAGGAGTGG
>VDFB02147086.1:0-26975 GCA_007258455.2 Sequoia sempervirens | reverse complement strand
AATTATTGCTACCCTGCCTCTTTCCCTACCACCTATAGAGTTGTCAAAAATGGAAGCCACAATGCGGATCTCATAAGAGATGGAGAGACACCATGTAGAGTAGCATGGAGAGGCTACGAAAGATGTAGTTGAGGAGCCTGAAGATTTTGATTAGGATGATTATTTTGAACACTCGAAAGGTGGATTTTGATGAAGAGAGGTCACAAAATTTAGGGGAGGACATTGAGGCTCTTAACGAGCATTATGTTATAGAAACATTTGATCTGGAGTTGGATGAAGAAATTTCCCAATAGCACAAAGATGTAGGTGAGAAGGTTGATCCTGAAAAGAAGATAGGCACTGACACAGATGTGGAGATATTCAAAGAGCCTCCACTAGTTGGCCAAGACAAGGGCCTATTCCAGGAAGAAGAAGCACATACCAAAAAGGAGGAAGAAAGAGAGAAAGATAAAGAAGAAGAAGACACACCAGAAAAAGGCCTTGGGCCTGAGCACCATGTTGAGATCAAACACAAAGAACATAATGAAGAAGGCATCACTGAGGAGAATATAACTTCTAGCAAGCCAGACAAAGGGAAGGCTATACAAATAGAAGGCTCAGATGAGGAGGAAAAGAAAGATCAAGAAGATCTGGATAATGAAGAGGAGCAGCCTTAGAATGAACACAGAGAGGAAGGTGATCATGAATCACCCAAGGGACAAATTGAGGTGCTTGACTAGCTGGAAAGGAAATTGAAAAATAAGTCTCTTGTGGTCACAGACCCTAAAGCAAGGCTCGATGTCATAATCCAAAAAAGAGAAGAAGCCTAAGGTCCACTCCCACATCACAACGTATGCCTTCAGGTCCTACAAAATAAAAATTTCCACCTCTATGATAGAAAAAGATATAGGCATTGTGCAAGGTCAAGGCTACAACATATCCACCATTAACTTGGGCCCAACGAACCAAGAACAAAAGATAGATAAATTTCAAGGGTCAATATCCACCATCATGCAACAAATGAATAAGGATCAACCCACAAAAGAAGAATTAAAATCACAGATAGTGGATCTCATCACCTATATCCAATAGTGGACGACTACAGAAGAAGAGACTCTTGCAGATTCATTGGCACTACCCTCCTTGCTATCAAAAGAAGATATTAGTAAAATGGAGAAAAGGAAGAATTGGACCAAGTCCATGACCGAATGGTTCAATAAGGTGGTATCCAGCAGCGACAAAGGCATCAACCATGAAGTCACAATGTACAATAGGTATCAGAGCTTAGGAAAAGACATAGAAAGTATGATGAATACCTGTAAAGAGTTCCCAGAAACATATAGGGTCACTTATCCTAAGTTGGAGTCTATCCTTAAGCTTTCCTGAGTTATTTGGGAAAATGAGTTGGAAATCATGAAGGAATACCACTGGCTAGTGGAAACTAGGATGATAAATCTGGATTACAGAAATGAAGTTCTAGAAAAGGTTTTGCGAGACCTTGAAGTTCATCATGAGTGGACTGCCAAGCATCAGGAAGATAGTGTTGAATATTTGAAGATGATGACAAATTTTGAGATAATCGGCTTGGAGTTAGATTAAGAGAAGATCAATCCTTTGTTGTGTAAGAAAATGGAGCAAGGAACTAGTGATACACTATCACTAGACTTTATGGAATTTGTTGCAATATTTTTCATGCAGACAGAGCAGATGATCAAGGTTGCCTCAAATTATGCAAAGAATTGGCAAGAAATCATCAAAAGAATCAAGAGGATGTCCTTCCAGATCCTGAAATCCGAGCTCTCAGAAGAAAAGAAGCTTATGGCTAAGTTTGGAAAATTCTTGGAGTATGAAAATGCTCAGAAAGAGGCTAGAAATCCCATCATAGATGATGAATACTTGAAAAAATAACTACAAAGGATGGCAGCCACTACGAGACGAAACTGCTATAGTGTGAAGGCCACTAAATGACAAAATATGGAAAAAGACAAGCATGTATTTTATATTGCTATATATTTGGAGGTAGGTGAAACCCTAATGTAAAATGAATCTGAGCCACATAGTGTAAATGAATCTTTTCCATTCATTTTTCTTTTGGAAATCTATAAATAGAGGCATCCTCTCATTTTCAAAGAGAGAGATGAGTTGTTGTGTAAAGGCATGCTGCAAAAAATTAATGAGAATAGCATTATTTGATGGATTCTTGTGTTTTCCTCTCATGCGTGCATGATTCATTCTCCCAATCTTAGATTTTAGCTTTTTTGTTCTAGTTTCAAGTTGATTTTAGTTGGTAGTTCATGTTGCACTTTAATGGTGAGGAATGCTATGGTGTTGATATCTTCCTTGCTCATGCTTTTTGCTATCTATTGATGATAAACAATAGTGTAAAGTTAATCTAAGAATTGTTCATATTGCTGCACTTAAGTTCATCTATTATTCATGATTTAATGGTGAATAGATGGTTGAAAATCTGTAGACCTTAGAAGATTATACTTGTTTCATGAGATTGTAGACTGATATTGGTTAAGTGGAACTTAGTTTTAGGAAGGTTGTCCACTGTAGCATCCTCCATTGTTACTATTCAACATTAGTTGTAGGTCTAGGAAACTTCTCATCCCTTTTCCCTTTTGACCTTTCTTTGAAAACTGAAGTAAGAAAAAGTTATAGCATCATCCCAAAGCCAAATTTGATGAGTAAAGAGGAGTTTTAGATTGCTATCCTAAACTTGCAGTTGTTCTTCATTTCCATAATTTAACAAAACTCCTTTCATAGATCCAATTCCTTCCAAACTTAGTGACCATAAATTTCCTTTGTGATTACCATCAAATCACATCAACCAACTGAACAATTCCAAGCTTAGTCATGACCTAACACTTGAGAGACCTTGGCGTGATTTCTAAAACTTAGTTGCATAAATTACCTTTCAAGAGAGGCATTGCACTTGTGCATTGTCTTCATTGAGAAAGTGCAAAAACACACACACACACACACATATATATATAAGAATGTACAAATGTGAAGTAAATGCATATATAGACAAATATATATATATATATACATATTTATATTCCATATGAAAATCAGATATGGATCGAATCTAATAAATCGTATATTGCTAATTTAGAATGAAATCGAATAAAAAAAGTATTGGACAAAGTGGCTTGAATTCAAATTATGGGTAGGTTAATTAAATTCAAGAGTGAGGTAGAAAAAATTAATGCCATTATGAAAGAAACAACCCCATAATTCATGCACATGGGTTAGAAGGAAATATTTTTCCATTTTGAAAGGGAGAAAATCACTAGAGAACATTGGTAGTGGTGATGGGTATCCAGGGAAAAAGCAGGCAAGAGGTTCGACTATGTTGGGAAAAAGAAGAAAAGCCAAGGAAAAGATCGACCTTGAGGTAAAATGAATGATTGTTTGATTTCACAGTTATTTCTATTCAAAAATCTTGCAACTCATTCTCAAAATGTTGATTTCATTGAAATCAGTGATAAATAGTACATGTCTGCAAATGTTTTCGTTCTAGAGTCAATCGTATTGTGTAAGATCGACCATGATTTCTTAACTTAGAAAAATAGGGCCTATTGGTAACCCTTGCATGTTATATTCTTGAGCCTTTTTGCACCCTATCAGCTTGGTAGCCGAGCAAGGCCGAGGCTAGGATGTCGTATTATTAACAACTGCAAATTTAGTTCCTTGCGTGTGAGTTCTTAGCCACTCTATGGCTATCGGATTGTATCTGATTAGCAGTATTGTGAGTATTTGGAAACAATGCATAAAATTATCTATCATTCCCTTAGGGAACAAATGTATTACCTCTATTTCTCTTCTTTTGGTATTTGAATTCTTATATTGGCTAGGTTGAATACTACATGCTGCACCCATGGGGTGTAAAGATTAGATTTCTTGTAAACTTTAAGAAATGGAAAATCATAGTTGTAGAATACATAGTCAACATTATTCACTTTGAATGATTAAGTAACGAGGATAATGTTCCATTTTTCCTTTATATGAATCAATCTATAAGATCGACAAGATGCATTTCAATGAATATGGATTGAATTTTGCATGCTAAGCTATATATTTATATATAAGCCATTAAAAGGATTTTTTTTAAATCAATCATTGATATTGTTTAAGATAGAATCGAAACAGTCATTTAACTGAAGGTCATTCCTTGGAGTGACAAGTGACTTGATCATTATTCTTTCTTGCTGAAAAAATTATGCAACATAGGTTCTTTTCTAAAACCCTGGAAATATTGAAAGGTTGTTTCATGAATTTTATGGTTATTTGGGTTTCACAATGACAAGCATGTTGATCTATACTTTTATTGCATAGAGGGTAATAGTATCATTTATATATCTTGAAAACCTAAATGATAGATATTTTGTTCTTTGTATGTAGTACTGGATAGCATAAAATTTGTTAATGAAACTTAATAGCACTAGAAACTTGTAAACTCCATCAAACAACATCATTTTGTTACAAACAATTCATGTTTAGTTGTAAACAACATTGTATATGTTTAGCTGCAAACAACATTGTTTTGTTATAAACAGTATATGTTTAGCTACAAACAACATCGTTTTGTTATAAACAGTATATGTTTAGCTACAAACAACATCATTTTGTTATAAACAGTATATGTTTAGTTGAAAACAACATCTTTTTGTTATAAAAAGTTTATGTTTAGTTGTAAACAACATTGTTTTTTTATAAATAGTATATGTTTAGCTGCAAATAACATCATTTTGTTATAAACAGTAAATGTTTAGCTATAAACAACATCATTTTATTATAAGCAGTTTATGTTTAGCTATAAAAAACATTGTTTTGTTATAAATAGTATGGCTTTGTTGCAAACAACTTATTTTGTTACAAACATATTACTATGTAGAAACTGTTCAACAAACATGTTCTCAATTCTTCTACTTCTTGTATTTTTGACAAAAGATATGACAATCTGTAATCTTATTTGTATGGAAGTAAATTTGATATAATGGCTTTTATTTCAGAATGTATGCACAAATCAATAACTTAAATTGGCAGATATATGTGTATGCACATAGACCTTCATCTACATACATACAGATACTTGTGACATACCTTCTTTTGTTACCTATTTAATTCATTCTTAAATGAATATTGAATTACGTTGAATGTAATCATATGACATTTGCTTGAAATGAATGGATAAAGTAATGATCAGTTCCATTTGAATCATTTTTTGATTTTTGTTTAAGTTGAGGAATTAAGTAGACTAGATTATTTTTCGTAGATATGAGTAAGGAATACTCTCTTGTTAGACTAAAACAACACCTAAGTAGACTAGAGCTCCTAAGGGTAGATGCTACTAGAGGATAGATAGTTTCTATGAGATAAATTGTTGTTGAAAGTTACCTTCTGAGACAAGTGTTGAAATGGAGTTCAGAGAGTATAGGTTTTTGCTTTATCCAAAACCTTTTTTTTTTTGTTGCAACATTATTCTTATGCTTGGCCAAGTAATTGGCCCATTATGTATGTATGGACTTTGTATAACACTCTCTACCATTCCTAGCATAGATCTTTCTTTTTTCTAATTCATAGATAGAGATGCATGTTGATGCATGGGCACACACCAAATTCCACCTTGCATATTGTTCTCTTGCTAAACTTTCCATGCAGGGCCAGGTATTCTTCAAGTTGGAAGAATTTTGGGGAAGCGTAAGCTTAGTGGTTGGGCACTAAAGCGATTCAACCATGTTCTCATCCACCAGTGGAGGCAAGAGTCAAGAGGAAACCTTGGATGTTTACAAGACTATCCTGGTCTATGATGTAACCTTGAAGTAACCTTGATGTAAAATTTATACATTGTATTAACTATGTGGCCTTAGGAGCCAAGTCATCTTGGACATTGTAATTGACATTAAAATTGAATATATATATTTTTTTTCATTTTAATTAGACATGTGTTTCTATGATTGAAAATAGCTACTTAATTATGTCTTTTTAAAACTAAATATTCATATTTTCATTTGAAATAATATAATTAAGTAATAATTTAGAATGGGTTATTACAGTTGAAGCTACCATCATTCTCGTTAAACAATACTATTCATCTTTTATTGGTTATTCATTGAGAACTTCTAGGGACTCATTCCAATAGGTATCTCATTGTCTTCTCTATTGGGATTTTTATTTATAAAACATTGCATCCTTGTTTGTGGAGTCTCACATTTCAAAATTGAAGGATATATTTGAGGGGTTATCTCTCCTCTTTGATGACATTCATTACATAACTATTGTCAAACCGCCTTTGTCTTTGGATCTTTTTCAACATCAATTTCCATATAGTCTTAGTTTTTCACCTTCTTCATTGATTGGGCATGTACATGATTTTATTGTGGCATCATCACCTACCATGGACAAGGAGACCTATGATAATCTTTAAGAGACACCATCATACATGTTTATGCTTCTTTCTTTCAATTCATAACTAGAATGGGAAGCATTCATGTATTTGTACTTGGTTTTGTTTCTTTCGAAAGGGATAAAAGTTGTTTGTCAACATTGGATCATGTTTTTTCTTTAGACACTTACCTTTTTTGTAGGAGATTATACATTGTGGGGAAGCTACATAGTCTCTATCTTTCCCTCTTATGGGGGGTTATTGATTGTATATTCATGATGGATGTATTCCTTAGGGGGTATCATTGAGTCCTTCATACATCATCCTTGATTGAATCTTTTCTCTTTTGGAGAAGGTTTTTTTTGCATATGTTTTTTTCCTTTTCTCTATTTGTGAGAGAGTGCATTTGCATTTATACGAGGCCACCTAAAATGGCCTCATAGTCGGGATCCATCCTTGCATATTTACATCATTTGCATAATAATTTTTTCTCCCTAAGTGTTGCTTAAGGGGGGTGTTGGTGTAAATAGGTATTTTACCTAACTAGTTAATTAGTGATGCCCTATTTACATGTTAAGTCCACTTAGATCCTAGACATATTTCTAAAATATTTAATTTATTTAAATAATATTTAATATTTTTAGATTTTATTAAATATTAGTGTCCTAAGTCATTTAATGATGGCTCATGTCATGTAATAGTGACACAAGTCATATAATGTTTTGCATTTGGTACTTCATCACACCTTGTCTATATAAGCAAGATATTTCACACTTTTGTAACATATCTCATCATCATATCAAGCAAGCTCATTTCTTGCATACTCTCTTGTAGAAGGTTTTTATTGTTTTTGCAAGTGATCTTAGGTATAAAGATAATATTTAGCTCCTACATATATGTTATAACATTAGGTTTCTACACCATAATTATCCATAAATCACTTAATTTTATATTCATTTTATCTTTGTGATAACACGGGTAAGGAGTTAATTTGAAGAGAAATGCCAAAGGAAGCAACTGTAGCAATTGGTGAATAGTTGGATATGCATTAAAAATATGGAAGGATTGACAAGAAATTGAACCGTTCAATAAAATTCCTTAAAGAAATATCATTGAATTGCACACAACAAGGCACAATAAAGGAATATGGTCTCATTTAATGCCCAAATACATGCATATTAGATTTGTTGAAAATAATTTTATAATTTTCAAGCAATTGGAGATGGCTATTGTTTTGCCAAAGTCCTCAACCTGCATCATAATGGAAGCTTTGGAATAAGAGTTTGCACATCCATCAAAGAATCAAGTAAAGAGGATTTCCTCAAAGAGATTTCATCTTAAGGAATACCATAATTGCAGGATATGCATAGAAAGAATGTGTTATGAAATCATTTGATGAGAGCATTGAAATAGAGAAATGCATGTAAAATATGGCGATGTAGACAAGGCATATAAACTATAAGGTGCCTAAGAGAAATGTCATCTAACTAGGATGTAAAGTTTACAAAATATGAATAATATGGATTTGTTAAGGTTTTAGAAACTTTTGGAGAAAATAATTTTGGTAGGAATCTGAGAAAGAAATTATATTGAAAGCTAGTGTTAAGTCAAATTCCACAAAAAATTTCTAGCATCATCTTTTTTGTTGCACCAGGGTTATATAGAATTTCAAACAAATACATTTGGCATAGCTTAACACCAAACTTTACATACTTTGTGAGTATCTTCTTAGGCAATCTTGGTTGCAAATGTTGGAATAGGAAATGAAATCCATCAAGGGGTGATTGAAAGAAAATTTTGATATCTATTATAGTTGCAATTGTCATGGTTGGAATGCATGCAAAATATAACATATATAGAAGGCACATTAATTGTTTGATAGAAAGCTTCAAAAAGATGTCATCTCATAGATTACAATAATTGTTGGATATGCATAAAATATATTTGTTCAAAAATTTCAAGCAAACACAACTTGGTAGCCTCTCACACCTACACAAAAGTGACATATTTGTTGAGAAGTAGTGCCTCAAATTACTGGCATATATCGGTGATCGGGCATCAACATGTTGACGGTCATGTGTTAAGTTGGTTAACCTTTAGACTTGGTACTTAGTCTGCTTTGGAGTATTGGTGATTGGCAGTCAGATGGATTGGTGATCGGAGTTCAGTCATTGAAAGTTCTTAAATTTTGTGAAGTATCTAACATCCTCGACCTCTAATAGCTTCGATGGTGCCTTGGTCCAACAGTCAGGTATCAACATATTGGAGATGTCGAGGGTTTGAGTGGAAATTATGGTAATGTTTGCTCGACCCCCAATCCTCTGATGCTCTGATAGCTCTGACACTCTGATGAGCCGATAACAATGAAGAGTCAAGGTGATGTTAGCTCAAAGAAAAAAGGTCAATTTCCTGACACATAATCTTTTGTTGGCAGTTGTATTTATACCCAAACCGGTTCATCTATTTGATGCATGTGAGATAATGAATATCTTGCGAGTTTGAAAGGGAGAATGGTTGAACTTCCAGTAACCAAATGGACAGAGTTCAATGGAAGAACTTTATTGGGAGTTGAATGGTTGATTGTTTGGCAGTTGAATGGTAATTCATTACAGTGACTTGGTGGTGATGTTAGGTCAAAGAAAAAAGGTCAATGTGCTAACACATAATCTTTTGTGGGTGGTTGTATTTATACTTGAACCAGTTCATCTATTCGATGCATGTGGGATAATGAATATCTTGTGAGTTTGAAAGGGAGAATGGTTGAACTTATAGTAACCGAATGGACAGAGTTCAATGGAAGAAATTTATTGGGACTTGAATGGTTGATTGTTCAGCGGTTGAATGGTAATTCATTACTGTATGTTGTTGTAGCATTGTAATAGTATGATAGAGTTACTGTTGTATAACTGTAATCTGTGTGAGGTGATCGGGTTGATGTCGCTATGTGAAACTAAGAATTGATGCCATGAAGGATTGATTTGTAACTTTATTGTGAACCATTGTTTATAGATAATAAAGTGATATTTTCTTGGTGGTGGGTTTTTCTCCCGTAAGGGTTTTCCCATGTTAAATTTGGTGTCTATTCTATGCCTGTGTATTTGTCTATTATGTAATTTTCGATTAAAAGTGCATCTTAATGTTCTATAAATGAAATTCAAAGCCACTTTTGCATTAGATCCTCTCTGAATTAGCATTAGGAAAGTTGTTCTACACTCTTTCTTTCCTTACAAGTGGTATCAAAGCCTGGCCAGTTGTGTTATCCTTGTGGGTAGGATAGGTATTTTGTGCTAATTTTGTTCAATGGGAGTCTTGCAAAGAAAGAGGGTAATCTTAGTTGCAGATTGAGATGCGCCCAGAAGACCACCTGAACCTGCCTGAGGCTGAGAACCTCAGAGCATTCCTGATATCGAGTGGCACTGAGCTGGCACTGCAGCGCCTTGATGGCCCACACTACATTTGGACCGGCCTTTTGTAATGGCCATTGGAATTACAACAACAACTTTCAAAATGGATGATGTGGTTGCTTCGCTATTGTAAGAAGAGATGTAGAGGAAATATTTTGAGATGACCAAAGAGGATCTTGTTGTCCAAGGTAGATCAAAGGAGAGAGGGAACAAGAAGGAAAAAAGTTCTAAATCCAAGTTAGAGGGGAAATCAAAGTCTCTTGGAAAGAAGTCCAAGGTGAATTGCTAGAATTTTGGGCAAATTGGACATATCTAAAAGGATTGTAAAGAGGAGAAAAAGAAGAAGGAAGATAAATATTCTAATAATGATTCTTCTTAGGGTGATTCAAATGCCTTCATAGCATCCTTGGAAACTTAGGAATCAAATGATGTATGGTTAATTGATTTTGGTGCATCTTTTCACATGACCTCTCATCAAGAGTGGTTTACAAAGTATGAAGAATGTGCGTGTGGAAAGGTGTACTTGGCAAGTGATTCATCTCTTGAAATTGTTGGACGAGGAAGAGTCAGAATTCTATTTCTTGATGGAATAATTAAGGGGATTGATGGCATAATGCACATACCAGGTTTGGCTCAAAATTTTCTTTATGTTAGTAAGTTGAATGATGTTGGCATGCAAGTTACATTCTTGAGTAGTGGATGTAAAATGACTAAAGGCTCGATGGTGTTGGCCAAGGGTGCATGAATTGGTACTCTGTACAAGTTGGACGCACAAGTTGTTCAATGTAACAGTCTCTCTACAAAGTCAAATAAAGCTTCTCATAAAGAGAACATTGCAAACTCTATGGAGTTGAAACTTCCTACAGAGAAAACCATGTTGTGGCATCATAGACTCAGTCACATAGGAGAGAGGCTTAAAAACCTTGAAAAATAAAAACTTGGTAGAAGATCTTGATGATTGTAATTTTGAGTTTGATTTCTATGAACATTGTATATATGGAAAGCAACATTGTGTTTCATTTTATTCGAGTCCTCATAAATATTTTGGTTTTTTGGATTATATTCATTCTAATGTTTTTTGGTCTAGTTGATGTTTCTTCTTTATCTAAGTCAAGATATTATGTATCTTTTATAGATGATTATTCAAGAAGGGAATTTGTATACTTTATTAAAAGTAAATCAGAAGTGTTTAATCAATTTAAAGAGTTCAAGAACTTGGTAGAAAATCAGACTGGTAGGAAAATAAAATTCTTGAGGATGGATAATAGCGGTGAGTTTTGCTCAGTAGATTTTGATGAGTATTACAAAGACCATGGAACTAAAAGGCATAAAACAACACCTTACACTCCACAACATAATAGAGTTGTTGAAAGGATGAATATAATGTTGATGGAAAGGGAGAGAAGTATGTTGAATAGTGCTAGTCTGGAGTAGAAGTTTTGTGCTGAAGCCATTGCTATAGCATGTTACTTGTTGAATCGGTCACCCTCTTCAACATTGGTAGAGAAAATGCCTTTGGAAGCATGGTTTGGTAAGAATCCCTCTCTAAGACATCTGTGTGTCTTTGGTTGTGAGGCATATGCTTATGTTCCTGATGTAAAAAGATCTATGTTGGATAAAAAGGGTGTCAAATGTATCTTTATTGGCTATGGAGTCAGTGTAAAAGGATACAAGCTTTGGGATCCTATCACTAAGAAGGTTGTATATAGAAAAAGTTTAATCTTTCAAGACCTGAAACCTTCTACTATAGATTTATAGTCAAAGAAGAAGGAAGAATAATCAAAAGAGGAGGTAGTAGAAGTACCCATTACTCCTGAAAAGAAAGAACTATGTACTCCCAGTGGACCTAATAATGAGGAGACTTCAAGTAGCTCTGAGAATTCTAAACAAGAAGAGGAACCACAACCTCAACCTCAACTTGTGAGGAGGTATACACGTGAAAGGAAACAATTTGATAGGTATGGATTTTCCATGTTGGATTCAAACTGTGCCAATGTTTTGATTACTAACACTGATGAGCCTAGGATTTTGAAGGAGGCAATAAATATGTCTAATACAGATTCCTGGTTGGAGGCCATGAATGAAGAAATGGCTTCATTAAAGAAGAATGAAACTTGGGATCTAGTACCCTTGCTAGAAGGTCAAAAACCAGTTGGCTATAAATGGGTATTTAAGAAGAAAATTGGTCTAGATGATAGTGTTGAAAAGTATAAAGTAAGGTTGGTTGCAAAGGGGTATTCTCAGAAAGAGGGAATTGATTATGGAGAAATATTTTCTCTTGTAGTTAAGCTAACATCTATCATTTTTTTTTGTCACTTGCAATAGTGTAATGAATTATAGATCGAATAGATGGATGTGAAGACAACATTCCTTCATGGTGACTTGGAGGAAGAAATTTATATGTCCTAGCCTGAGCACTTTGTTGAAAAAGGTAAAGAAAATATGGTTTGCAAGTTAAAAAAATCTTTGTATGGTTTAAAACAGTCACCTAGAATGTGGTACTAGAAGTTTTACACTTATGTGTTGTCATTGGGATTTGTGAGATCAAAATTAGATCATTGTATATATTATAAAACTAAAAAATGATCATTTTCTTATTATTGCCTTGCATGTGGATGACATGTTATTCATTGGGAATAGTAAGAGTATGATTTCTGAATTAAAATATCAGTTGTCAACATAGTTTGAAATGAAATATTTAGGTATAGCTAGGTATATTTTGGGGATGGAAATTAAAAGGGATAGGGAGAATAGAAAACTTTGGCTCAGCCAGAGAAAGTATATCAATACTATCCTTGAGAGATTCAATATGATAGATTGCAAGTAGTTAGTTGTTCTAGTATTGTAGGGAGCAAAGCTATCTGTTGAAGATTGTCCAAAGTCTCTGAATGAGATGGAGGACATGACCAGAGTGCCTTATACAAGTGTAGTTGGTAGTTTAATGTATGCAATGGTCTGTACTAGGCTAGACATTGCCCAAGTAGTGGGAGTATTAATTCAGTTTATGGCTAATCCAGGAAGGTCACATTGGGATGTTGTAAAAAGAGTTTTCAGATATTTGAAGGGAACTTCAGAGTATGCTTTGTGCTATCGTGGAAACTCTATTGGATCATAAAAGTCTCTTAGAATTTGTGGATATGTGAACTCCGATTGGTAAAGGGAGATTGACAACAGAAGATCTGCTAGTGGATACATCTTCATGTTGTTTGGTGGTGCAATTAGTTGGATGAGCAAGCGACAAGTTGTAGTCGCTTTATCTACTGAAGAGGCAAAGTATATGGCATCAACTCATTCCTATCAAGAGGTTGTTTGGCTTAAGCATTTGTGTTCTGGTTTAATGCAGGACAAATTTCTATCTATTGTGACAGTTAGAGTGCCATTTGTTTGGCAGAAAACCCTACTTTCCATGCCAAGATGAAACATATTTATGTGCAGTATCACTAAGATATGGTGGAAGATGGGAAGGTTAATCTAGAAAAGGTTGATACTCTGACAAATGTTGCAGATGCGTTGACAAAGAATGTGAGCACAACTAAGTTCAAATGGTGTTCAAATGCAATGGGCCTTGGTGCCCATGATTCTCAATGATTTTTAGTTCATTTGGAGGGCCAATAATTTCTTCATCAAGTAATAGAATTTTGAGAATTAGTGCCTCAAATTACTAGCCCATATCAGCAGTCAAGCATCAACATGTCGACGGTCACGTATTAAGTTGGTTAAGCTTTAGACTTGTTAGTCTACTTTGGAGTACTAGTGACCGATAATCGGATAGATCAGTGATCGAAGTTCGATCGTTGAAAGTTCTTAAATGTTGCAAAGTCTCCAACATCCCTAATCTTTGATAGCTTTGATGGTACCTTTGTCCAACAATCGAGTATTGACATATTGAAGATGTTGGGGGTTTGAGTGGAAAATATGGCAATGTTTGCTCGACGCTTGATCCTTCGATGCTCTGATAGCTCCGACACTCCTATGATCCAATAACAATGAAGAGTCAAGGTGACTTGTTGTGATGTTAGCTCGAAGACAAAAGGTCAACGTGCTGACACATGGTCTTTTGTGGGTGGTTGTATTTAAACCCGAACCAATTCATCTACTCGGTGCATGTGGGATAATGAATATCTTGTGAGTGTGAAAGGAAGAATGGTTGATCTACCAATAACCGAATGGATAGATTTTGATGGAAGAACTTTATTGGAAGTTGAATGGTTGATTGTTCGAAGGTTGAATGGTAATTCATTACTATATGTTATTGTAGCATTGTAACAATACAATAGAGTTACTGTTGTATAAATGTAATCTGTGTGAGGTCATCAAATTGATGTTGCTATGTGAAACTGAGAATTGATGTCATGAAGGATTGATCTGTAACTTTACTGTGAACCATTGTTTATTGATATTAAAGTGATCTTTTCTTGGTGGTGGGTTTTTCTCCCGTAAGGGTTTTCCCACGTTTAATCTGGTCTCTATTTTGTGCTTGTATTTTTGTCTATTCTATAATTTCCTATTAAAAGTGCATTTTAATGTTTTGTAAATGAAATTGAAAGCCACTTTTGCATTAAATTCTCTCTAAATTAGAATTAAGAAAGTTGTTCCACACTCTTGCTTTCCTTACAATATTTTCAAAATGAAGGAATAATCAAAGCATACAAGAAATGGATTTTGCAACTACCATGATAGATATGCATGCAAAAATAGAATCATAGACAAATAAAATGAATTGTTGAGTAGACCACCTCAATGTAATATGATCTCATGATGTGCTATGATTGAGATGTATGCCCAAAAATATATTTGTTTTCAAGTTTTAGAAAATTTTAAGCAGATGCAACTAGCTTGTGTAAATCCAAATTCTATAACCTTTCATCAAGACCCTCATTGTCTGTGCCAAAATGAGAGCTTTAAAATAGAGATGTAGCAACAATTGTACAATGGTGTAACTCGATAATGAGACCAAGTAATCAAGGTAAGTCTATGGTTTCTAGATATTTTTGGTTGGTAAATGAATCTAATATTGCAAACTATTGAGATTGTTGTATAATTATAGGATAGAGTGAGTTGCACTCATTCAGAAGTTCAAATGCAAGTTCACTGCTTATTTATATGAGAGAGGTTGCATGTTTTTGTTCATGTATGGATTTTGTATGGGAAGATTATGAGTCAAAAGAGTGGGTTGATGGATGTCTTATAGACCTTTAGTTCCCATTGAGGCATATCAAGTTCCACAAGCACTACAGTTGAACCAAATGGAAGTATCAGTGGACTTTGACCATGCATCTAACCTAGTGCAACCAAGTATTTTGATTTATTAATTAGTTGAAATAAAAAATTTAAGTCATTTTATTATATTTTACATGGTTTCTAGAATTCATTCATTCATTCAATGAAATGCAAGTCATGTGAATGCAGTTATTGCTGATGAGAATAATGAAGAACGAACAAATTATTTTTTGTGTCATTGTATAGAGGGGATAAAAAAGTGTCTACCACAATCACCAATGGAGAGGGTATTGAGTATCCAATAGGGTCTATTGTTGTCACAAGAACATAGCTTAGAAGGTACCTTATTAAGAAATAAGATGTTTGGTTGTTCGAGGACTTTGACACACATAGGCATATTATTCATTACTCTAACTAGGTAAAGGAAAGAAGATGAGTCAACTTCTCATGGAAGTTGCAGACTAAAAATTGGGCAAAAAAAAAAAGATTCCATTATTTAGCACATCGGAACCCGTTTCGCTTCAAGACCCCAAACCAAAAGCAGGATCATGTTTTCTGGAAACGGGATAATGTTTTGTAGAAACGAGATCCCATTTTGTAGAAAAAAGATCCTGTTTTGTAGAAATAAGATCCCATTCTAGAAACAAGACCCCATTTCATAAAGGCTTAAAAATTTATAAAAATTAAAAGGGATCCCATTTAGAAACAATATCTCATTTCTAGATCAAAATCTCATTTATAAAAAAATCTATTTTTGGCCTAATTTTTGCTATGGTTTCGGGTCACCAAAAAGGCTTGGGGAGCCAACCCGTAGCTTTGGCCATTCTTTGACCTGCAACTTGAAGTTCATGTCAGTGTTAATAAAAAAGAGTGCATACTCCAAATCTCATCTACCAAGACGTTTTTTGCAAAATTTTTTGATGAAATTAAAACCCATTATAGATGAGATTGTGTAGATTTCAAATATACAATTTTTTTTACAATTGGAATATTTTTTCTATTTTTCAAATACTTTTTATGAAACTAGTCCATAAATTTGAATTATTAGGTTTTCTTATTATTTTAATAACTTTTATTAAAATATTTTTTTGAAAAATAAATTATACATGCGCAATCTTCAAAAAAATATTTTCAATTTGAAAAAAAATAAAAAAATGATAAAATTTAGGTCATCTTTAAGCATGATGTACATAAGGAATTTTCAAAATTGTAGTTACGACCAATTAAAAATTGATAAATTTTTTTAAAAAAATTACAAAAAAATATCGTGCATAATCTTCAATGTGTTATTGATCTTTTCCCAAAAGGATTCAGAAAAATACAATTATTTAGGTCAAAATATGGTTGATGTACATGTGCATGGTATGGTAAAAAAAGTCTTTTAAACAGTGACTTTTAGATATGCCTATTGAAAATTAATTTGTATCATTTGGGTATTAAAATAAATTACATATTTGGAAACTAGACTTCGAGTACTAAACTTCATATTACTTGTAGAGTCCCTAATAATGTCCAGTAGACTTGATGTCAGACACACAATTCAGAGGAAAACCCAATTGAACAATCCATTGAACTCTTGGAAAGACTTTCATTAAATTATCGACTAGGGCTAACGTAAGTTTGTGATGATGCTAGCACTGTATGTGCTTCCAGAGAATCAAGACTACCTATATCATCCTAGCATAGGTGTTTACATATGCCGAGAAATAAAAAAAATGCATAATAGTAAAAGAAGTAATGTTGGCACTATTGCTAATATGGATACCTACATCGAAAGATTGTGACTAGTTCATTGTCAAGAAATGAATCCTAGAATTAACCGGTACTATTAATTAAACCTACACTCTAGAGTACAACAAATTGAAGCAAACTAAAGCATGAATGTAAAACAAGATTTGTTCATGAATTTATTCATAACATAATGAATCTAATTAAGACAACATGCATTCATGGAGTAACTACTATAATAGAAATAAATGTACAAAAGGTAAAGTGGGGAACAATTATCTTGAGTGGCCCTTGCTCAAGTGACTATCTCCATAGGTTTAACCAAAATCTAGCTCCTTGGATTAATCATGACAATAATGAAAAATCATTCATTGCATAACTCAAATTATCATAATCTAAGATTTTGCTGAAATATTTTATTCATAAGATCATGAACATTGTCTGTGTAAACAAGAACTTAACTAAAAGTATCTTATTGCTATATATTCTACTGAATAATTAACCAACTTAACTAATGCCTCAACCACAAAACCATACATATAGGAATAGGGGAGCTTATAAAAATAAGGACGCTAAATTGAAATCATAAATTACCACTCCCTACATAACAGAGTGTGATAAAGTCTGATCAACTAAACCATAATTGAAAAAGGAAGAAGAGTCCAAATAGAACTATGACTTTGTTGCAACAAGAATTAGAACATGGTCTATTGAAATAGTCACGTTAGACTCCCAACTATAATAAAGTTGTTCTCCTTTAGTTTCTTTATTGAATGTCATGATAATGCAAAATCATCCTTAATAAGTTCCTCCATTTATGTAATTGTTGCGCTTAGCTTATTCTGGAACCTCCTCTACATTGCTATCTAGAAACTCCTTTGGCTACAGGATGTGCCTCCTAGTTGTTGCGAGCTATAGTCTACCTCCTCTAGCTCCTTGGATGCAAAGAGTTAGTTCACACAACATCTACACAATACTAATAACCATAGATTAAGCACAAATGTTCATTATAATTCATACATATCTGCACATCATCTATACAATAACTATCACATTATAACCATATTTCCATATACTTCAAATCAGGTTTAGGTTTGCTTAATGAGCATAAAAGATAGTAAATTTTAGTCCAATATGTATGAGATAAGTGTCTAGAAATGTCTATGAGTATGCATAAAAATATCAAAAAACTAACTAATAACTAGACTCATCATTCCCCCCAACTACCCCTTTTCTTTTCCTCAAGTAAATCAATTAGGGACGAAGGTTGTAATGCAAATCGATCTCCCTGGGATCTGTAATAATATGCAATCCTCTGATAATCCTTCATAGCATGCAATTCTTCCCATTCTGGTATCCTCAGCTTCCTCACATTCCTTATTATTTTCCCCTATCCAATGTGGCATTGGGTAGAGAAGCATTGGTGGCTAGAAGGTGAGTGGTACCCATTTAAGTCCTTTTTCTTTAGCAATATCCATGTACCTGTGTGTTCTCTCAAGCATGCATACGAAATTATAAATATAGTGGGGAAAGTAAGGGGTTATGTTGTCCCACCTTTCTTGCACAAATGGGTAACAATGATGGATGAGTCCTACAGTTAGTCTCTGCATTCTTTCATAGTCTGTGATCCTCAAATTCATGATTTTTCTACCCACACCTTTGCAATGTAGGATTGTTGTCCATTCCTCTATGATTACATGGGGTTTTTTGGATTCCTTTCGAATTGGAAGAGAATTTGACTTATCCCTCTCAACATATTCTTGCATAATCTCACCCCTTTTTCTTTCATTCCTGAAGTATGATGCTAGTGCCCTAATTTCTAGATTACCCACAAACATTAATGGGTTCCAATCTATGTTATTTGGCACAACATAATTATGTAAATAAAATTCACATAATTGGTCTTGTTTATCAAGTGTGGCATCAACAAAAACATTTAGAAATTCAAATTTCCTACTCATTACAATTGGAAGATTACTGATCAATCTACAAAATTGATAACTTGAGAATTTTTCTGTAAGAATAAAGTGTATGTCCTAGCAAGAGGTATGCACTTAGCAATCTCGGAAGCCTTGCATGCTACTTCCTCTATCTTGACTATTAAGTTTTTCAACTCAATGTCTTTACTCTCCAAAACTCTGGTGTGCTATAAAACCATTGTTTCTATTTCTTTCTCCCATTTAGGTTACCAGCTATGGAAAGTGCTTTCCATAGTTGGTAACCTAGAGACATGGTTGTATGATAGGTTGGAGTTTTTTGTTCTCGATTGTGAGCTCTTTATTTCCTAATTTTACCATTGCAAGTTGTCAAAGCAAGTCTAATTTAGACCCATGCCCATAAGTATGCAATTTCACCTCCAACTCCTAAATTTTCAATTCCCTTTCCTTGCCCCTTTTTTCATAAGTTTGTACTAGTTCTTCTAATTGTTTAATCCTTTCTAGTGCTTCTTGTAATTCCATCCTTACATTTCTTTCCTCTAGAAATAGATCCTCATATTTCTCCAAAAATTGTTCATCACCACCCAAATATACTCATAACCCTCATTGTTAGGGCTAGTTGGGGTTATCTTCCTAGTTTTGTTTAAAACAAAAATGTCCTCTAAATCTAATGCAAAGGTGGTTTATATGTACCATTTTCTTTCATGGGAACATACACATTTTTAGAAATATTGTCCTTTAATTTTGAATCAGTCCCTACTGTCACAATGTCTTCTTATTTTTGTTTCTTAACACTACTCATGAAACCTTTCCTTTTTAGGTGGTGTGAAAGCCTTGGTTGGGTGGACTTCTTTTTTTGCACCTTTGAAGGTGTAGAAGAAGAACCACCTCTCTTCTTTCTCATTTTTGGAATTTTAGAAGAAGCTAGGGTTTCATGGAAATATTTTGTTGTAAGCTAATCAAAGGTTGTGTGTGGTTTGCATACTATGCTCCTCTAGTTCTCCCCTACTACGGGTAGGTGAAGTAGCAGGTGAAATAGAGTGCATGTCCCTTAGTGATGCAACAAGTGACTCCAAGTTTTTTGGGACTGTTGGTTCCTCAAGAATATCACTAATGTGTTCATAGATCAAAAAGCTCTCCCAAGAAACATGTGGGTACTGAACCCTAAGACTTCTCTTTACTAACAAGGTAACCAAACAATAATGTGACATAGTTGAATCATTTATTTTTCTTTGATACTCAGACCTCATTCTCTTTAACAAATTATAGAGGAAATTAGGTACATTAACCAGTTTGCTGCGATAGAGGTAACTCAAAATGTTAAAATGTACTATATATAGAAGAGATTTCCTACCATCACAAGTTATATATTTAACAATGTAAGAGGCACAAGAAGGCCATACACATGGAAGTGATAACCTTTTGATGTCTTGTGATGACGAGTTAAGGTTTTCTCTAGGCTTCTTGAATTTGTCCTTGGCAACTACTGCATTTTCTCTGATAGGGAATTTAGTTTTGTTTCTTTCTAGATCAGATACCTTTGTAATTGCAGCCTTTTGAAGCATCTATCCTCAATCCTTGAATAGTGGCTTCATCATGTTGGAGTCTTGTTGCAAATTTCCTTGTCATATCTTCATTGTATTCAATTAACTTCAGGATGTAATCTAACCACCCTACTCATGTGAAAATAGGAAAGACTAATTTGTATTCCAATATCTACTAATGTGTAGATGTTTCCCTCCTGATGATATCTCCACCCATAATGGGATAACCTTACTTTGTTCTGCTCAAACTCTACAAATTTCAGCTCACAATTCAAATTCACCAACCCTTTATGTTTGATATACATGTACTTCTTCAACTGCAATTTCAATTGCTATATCTTCTTCCTTTGTTTTAGCTATTTCAACTTGAATTGGCTTGGAATTGGGGAATGGATGAAAAGAAGGTTGCAAAAAGGAAAAAAGAGAAAAAAGGGATTGTGTGTTATTTATATTTGTGTTTCTTTTGGTGCAAAATTTTGAAAACCTTGAAATAATATACTATCTCCCCCCAACTAAAACCTTGAAGTGACCTCACTTCAATTTACTTGATAAGGTGAAGGGAATGATTATAGTTTATGGAAATAATATTAATGAATGGAAAGCATGTAACAATTAAATGCAAGGACATATTGAAAGCAATGGAAATCTATGTTAATTATGGAAAATTAGTATGCATACCTATCACTTTAGATGAACTTAACTTTTTTCCTATGTGAAGCTATATAAGAATTTTTTCCATTTGATTTGGATTTGAATTTAGTTAATTGCAATAGCTAATGAAGGAAATGACAGGTTGGTGCATGATAATTAAAGCATGTGGAATATACAGTTCATGGAATATGAATGATTGTTCAAATGTATGAAAACTAAAATAGGAAATGTGGAATTGATTGGTTAAGTTGCATGTAGTGATATGACAGATGTGTGGCTACATGTGCAAAAAAAGTGGAATGAATGTGGATGATATGAAATTACGTTGGCACAAATTTTGAATATTTTCACAGGTGAGTGTTATGGGTAACTTCAATAATAGGTCCCAATCTAAATTGTTGCAACTTTTACTCATGAAGCTACATGTCCCTATTGCATCATGGAGTGTCCTTGAAAAATATTTTTTATTTTGTCATCTGTGTGGTGTGTGCACGTGAAGTTGGATAAGGAATTATACCTGAGTGACCTCAGGAGGTGAGCTATGTGGTTCATTTGTTGAGTCACTTTGAGAACTTGTATTATTTGTTGATGAGTTGTCAACTTGTGGTAATATGTCTATATCAAAATCACTTCTTGGGCCATATTGATACATTATAGAAAGAAGGAAATTATCTTTCTATGATGGCTTCTAGTAAATTTGTAGTCTATGGCCATTGACTAATAGTTAAAATCTAACTACATCTATGGTTTTCAATTTGACTACTCCATTTGGTAAAACCTGATGTATTTCATATGGTCCCAACCATCTGGATTGTAGCTTCCCCTTATAATCTTTATACCTAGAATCATATAATAAAGCCTAGTCACACACATTGAATTCTTTAGTCTTTATAAATTGATAATTCCATTTAGTTCTTTATTTTTAAATTATTTTTTATGTGATGCATGGCCTCCATTCTAATTTCATCTATTCCATTCAGATTGTGTAGAACATCTCCTTCTATGTTGTTGTCAAGTCCATATCTAGTTCATCCGTTGTTCCAAGTGTCTTGTATTCAAATTCAATTAGAAGTACTACTGTTTTACCATACACCAATTCATAAGTTGTGAAACCTATAGTTGTTTGCCAAGTTGTCCTATAGGCCCATACTGCCTCAGACAACCTAGTTGTCCAATATTTTATGTGAATTTGTAGTGTTTTTGTCAAAATATTCTCAATCTCTCTATTTGTAATCTCCACTTGCCCATTTTCTTGGGGGTGATAAGGTTTTTATTTTTTATGCTTGATTTCATATTCCTTAACCAATTTAGAAATGAGTTTTGAAGTGAACTGGGGACCTTGATCAATCATAATTTGTCTAGGTACTCCATACCTGATAAAGATGTCTTCATATAGGAATTTAGCTACATTCCCATCTCTATAAAATTGTAATGCTTTGACTTCAACCCACTTTGTTAGATAATTTATGCAAACTAAAATGTACTCTTTATTATTGGATGCTTGTGAAATTGGGCCAATGAAGTCTAGCCCCCATTTATCAAATGGTGCTAGTGACAACTATGGCTACAAAGGAATCTCATCTATCCTTGTTGGCTTGCCCATCCTCTGACATCTAGCATAGCTCCTTGTATACTTTATTGAATCCTTATGAAGAGTTGGACAATAGTAGCTAGTTCTTAGGACCTTGAGTGTAGTCCTTTTGGTTGCAAAGTGACCCCCATAGGGTTCAACATGGTAGGATTTTAGGATATCAAATATCTTATCCACTCTTATGCATCTACTCATTATATTATCTAGACCTGTATAGAATAGATAACTAGCTACCCAAGAATATGGAAAGCTTTTGTGCACCAGCTATCTCTTTTCTCTAGGAGAGAAGTGTGATGGTATTTTTCCTACTACTAAGTAATTTGCAATGTCAACGAACCAAGGTGTGTGTAAATTAAGAGAAAAAAAAGCTCATCTAGAAAATAATCATCCACAACACCTTCTTCTAGTTGTGTTGGTGATCTAGAGAGAAAAATTTCCACTACATTAGCCTTCCCAAGCTTATCCACTATGGTTATATCAAATTCCTATAGTAGGAGAAACCATCTAAATAATATACCTCCAACCATAGGTTTATTCATTAATTATCTTATTGTAGTGTGGTCAATGCGGATAAATACTAGATACCCTATGATAGAGTGTCTAAACTTGTTGATTGCATAGACAACTGCCAACATCTCTTTTTCTATAACTATATAGTTGAGTTCTAGTCCTTGTATGTTCTTGTTGATGCAATAAATGGAATTTTCCTGATTACCTTCCTTTTGTCCCAATACTACTCCTATGATAAATTCAAAAGCATCAGTGTGTATATGGAAAGGAAATGTCTAGTTTGGCCCCTCCCAAGATAGGTGCTTTTGTCAAGGCTATCTTAAGTTCTTCAAAAGAGTGCTGACATTTTGTAGTCCATTCAAATTCTATATCCTTTTATGAGTAGAACAAATAAAGGTGCTACAATTTTGTTGAAGTCCTAAATGAATCTTTTATAGTATCCTTCATGTCCTAGAAAACTCCTTACATCTCTTTGTTTTGATGGTACAGGGAGTGTGAATTATCTCAATCTTGTTTGGATCCACTAAAATCCCTTCACTTGATATAAAATGTCCTAGAACAATACCTTGGATCATCATCATGAAAATTTTCTCATGACTCGGGGATAGATTGTTTTCTTGACACCTTTTCAAAACCTTCTCTAGATTTTTGAGTGCTTCTTCATATGTTTCTCCA
Source organism: Sequoia sempervirens (assembly GCA_007258455.2). Lineage (NCBI taxonomy): Eukaryota > Viridiplantae > Streptophyta > Pinopsida > Cupressales > Cupressaceae > Sequoia > Sequoia sempervirens. The sequence continues at coordinate 3,342 of VDFB02147086.1, read as the reverse complement.
TAGGTTGTGAAGTCATCCATGTAGATTTCCATGAAGTAATGAGAATAATTTGAGAAAATACTTAGCACTATGTGCTCCAAGGTCATGTAAATGTGGTTTTATCCTGGTCCTTTGGAGCTATCTTTATCTGGTTATAGCCACTAAATCCATCTAGAAATGAGTACTTTTTACCTGCTAGGGAATCAAGCACTTGATCAATGAAAGGTAGTGGAAAGTTATCCTTTCTAGTGGTTGTGTTTAACTCTCTATAGTCCACACATACCCTCTATTTCCTCCTTTCTTGGGGAAAATAACTAGAGGTGACACCCATTGACTATTAGAAATGGGGTAAATGAAGCCTGCATCAAGTAATTTTTGGAGCTTAGATTTAACTATTTCTCTTAAGGTAGGATTTATCCTTCTCTAGGGTTGCCTAGTTGGTTTGAAACCATCATTTATGTAGATACTATGCATTCATAGGTTTGAATCAATCCCCTTCATGTCATGGTAGTACCATGCAAAGGCTGTTGTGTGTACTTGTGACACAATATTTAGAGAATTATGTTGTTCTTCAACTAATCCATTGTCAACATTCAACATTTTACCTAGCATAATTTCTAGTGTCTTGGATGTTGATTGTATAGATGAAAGGTATAGTCCACAAATGTTTGGAACACATTGTTGTGGTAATAAAGAATGAAAAATTTGGGATAATTTTTTTTATGAATTTGTAGGTATAATATTTTGCAGTGGATCTTGTAGACATGAAAGACAATCTTATTGTTGCAGGTTCCTACCATAGTTAGTCTATATGATGTGATCAATTAAATCATCCTCATATTGATTTTTCAACAAGATTTGCATTAAATAGTCATGAGAGTTTGTAGGGAATAGTGGTCTTCTTCATCCATAGTGGGCCATATAATCTACTCTAGATCTACATGAGGTTGGGCTAGTGGATAGAGGACCAATTTCTTAGTCACAATTCCATTTAATATTATCATGTTTCCAGACCTACAACTTATAAATGCATCAGTTGTTGCAAACCATGGTTTGCCTAAAATAAGTGGATATCCTACAAGGTTGGCCTTTGGCTACAAGACTATAAAATCAACAGGATACTCCCATGAATTCATTGCTATGACTAAGTCCTCAATGATCCCCTCAAGTTTCACTATTGACCTATCTTCCAACTATAAAATAGTGGGTTTAGGTCTAAGGTTTAATATTTGTAGTAGATTTATTGTCTCCTTAGTCATGACATTAATGGATTCCCCTAAATCAATCAAGGTGTTTTTGATAAGGGTCCCATTTATCTTAACATCCACAACTAGACTTCTAGGGTTTGTATATTTAGGGACAGTTATATTCCCTAACATAATGTCAGCAAGGTTTCCTAAGACATGTACTATATGAGGGTCCTTCCTCTTTCTCATTGGATTTTTAAGAAAAAGGTCTCTTACTATCTTGGTGTAAATTGGAATATCCTTGATGGCTTGAATGAGGGGAATTTCGATACTTGCATCCTTTATCTAACCCAAAAGATCTATCTCAGCTTAGTTCTGATGTCTTGGAATAGCTAAATGCTTAGGGAATGGAAGCTTTGGACTTGAAATAGTTTGGTTTAACTGATTTGACTCAAGCTCCATAGGTGAATTGTCTAAAGCTTCTATTGTGGGTTCCTCATTCACCATTTTAGTGATTTGAGGGGATTAAGGCCCAACCAGTTTTTTCCCTGACCTGAGGTCGATATTGTAATCAAGGGAAAATCCTAAAATTATTATTAAGTGGGGTTAGCACAATAACAATAAAATTCCTATGAAGTAACAAAGTACAAAGGAAGTAATGTGAAGACAAAAGGGATGAAGTTACCCTAAGTCTTCACCTTCCATGATTAACCTTTGTTACACCTCCTAGCTTGCAGATAAATAAAAATGCCCTCAGATTTATGTGAGCAACTATGACTAAAGACTAAGCCCTATGCAAGTGTTGAAGGATTTGCAGAAAATAAAATGTCCCTACAATGGACTAAAATGCCTATGACTGTAAGTGACTATGACTGTAAGACTAGTAGCATAAATTGAAATCTAAACATGAGAGACTAAGAGTGCAAGAAGTCAAGAGAGCTGAGGGCCAGAGAACGAAAATGAGAACAAAATTGCCATTTTATAAAAATTGCAATTTTGAATGTGTGGCCAGGATGAAAAGATGACAAGAACCCTAAGATCAATGCTTAAGATTGAATGTTGCAATAAGAATTAGGGTTAGGTCAAAATTAGGGCAAATGATAAGGAATGAATGGCTAAGATTGAATTATAAGATAATTCAATCAATGGTCGAAATTAAATGAGAAGTCAAAAGTCAAGAATAAATTTGGAAGATAAGACTGGCACGGACAAAGAGGTTGCTGGAGAAATTAAATAATAAAATTTATTTCCTCCAGGTGACCAATGAATAATTAAATAATAAAGATATTATTTAATTATAGAGGAACGTGACAAAAAGAATTATTTTGAATTAAATGATGATTTAATTCAACATTCAAGAGAGTGGACTAAATTAAATAAATAAAATTTATTTAATTAATGAGAGAAAAGACTAATGAATAATTAAATAATTAAAATAATTATTTAATTATAGTAGAAAATGGACAAAAATCAAATAAATTAGAATCTATTTAATTTTTAAAAGAAGGGGACTTGCTTAGTGACGTAATTAAATAAATAAAATTTATTTAATTAATCAAGGGAGAATAGAGATAAAAATGAATTAATTAAATAATTAAAATTATTTAATTAATAGAAGAATTATGACTTTAGAAAATAATTAAATAATTAAAAATTATTTAATTATTAAGAATGAAAGGGCAATGTTGAATAATCTAAGAGTTGCAAGCCTAGGACAATTTTATGTGTTCACATTTTGCCCCTCTTTGTCATAATGTAGCATGTCGATTGTGACAAAGAAAATAAGTCAAAAATATATCTAAAGGCAAAAATAAGATGAGGAAGAATGACAAGGAGGGTTTGCATGCCCCCTATAGGACGCATGTGTCTCCAAGAACATGGGTGTTCTCTCGAAATGGATGAGAATACTAGAATATGAAGAGACAAAGAAATGTTAGTGCAAAAGATATGGATGATGATATGGATGCAATGCCTATATGAGACGAGTGAGAGAAGATGACAAGACTAAAGAAGATGCATGTTAGTTCCTAGACCAAATCCTTCAAAACATTGCCATAGGACTAATATTTATTGCCCTTAATCATCATTGGGCGGTAAAAATGACACAAATGGACAACAAACACAATGGTATGACGTAGACCAAGGTGTGCAAGGTCATCCACTTGAAAACAGATAC
>VDFB02147085.1:0-24691 GCA_007258455.2 Sequoia sempervirens | reverse complement strand
TGATTTTTATGCTGAAACTTCCAGAGGCCATAACTTTTGACTCGAGTGTCCGTTTGAGTTGAAATTTTACGGGTGGTTGCGTTTGAGCTAGAAGTTCCTTGGACCCCATTTCGCCACATTTTTGGGGCCTCAAACTTTCATCTTAACCCTCAAAATCGCAATTTAGTGTTTTTTTTCAATTTTTGAAAAATCATTTTTGTCAATAACTTGAAATGCATGTCTCAAAATTGGGATGTTAGTTGGAAATTCATCCTATCTTTGTTTTGGGTATTTTTTGGGAAAAAATTGGACTCTCAAAAGTACGCCTGTGAGGTTTCCTAAAATGGAAAAATTTGACAATTTTTGTAAAATTCTCACAAACTAGAAAAATTTATCACAACACTCTTTACGCCCTTTAAACCTAACTTAAAAGTAGAATCAATCCTATCAGTCCCTCTGTCCATCTCCAGGGCTTCAATCTTGATCCAAATCGAGTTTTTAATCTAATCCCATCCGAAGCTTAACCAAAACCTTAATTCAGCTTTTAATCCATCCTCAAGTAGCCATAAGATTCTGGATATCTAAACAAAGCATAAAGACCTCCTCTATCTTCATCTTCTTTTTCCTATTTACCCATTCTAATCATTCGTTCACTCGTTTCGAGTAAACATTCATCTATTTTTAACCTTCATCTATCATCTCAAACATTCGTTTACTCATTCTGAGTAAACATTCATCCATTTCAAACCTCCTATCATTTCGAACTCTCATTCAACAATCCTGATCAATCGTTTACTCATTCTGAGTAATCTTTCATCTATTCCAAACCTTCATCTTCTCATTCCAAGAATGATTCATCCATCGTGAGCGGTCATTTACTCATTTTGAGTAGTCGTTCATCCCTTTTGATCATCTGTTTACTCGTTCTGAGTAATCTTTCATCTAACCATCTTATCATCCTCCCAATTCATATTTTGATGATTTGGATACCTATCCCATCTCTGAGCTTTGTGTAGTCACCATCCTTTGATCCAATCGCATAGGTCTATCTTGTCCCATCATGTCGGTCCAATCATTTTATCCCCTTATCTAAGGTTATCTCATCATCTTTCATCCATCACTTGTCTTTGGGCTTTCATCAAACTACGTTGCCCCTACGCTTTCATATAGGCAAGGTCGATCATTTGATCCACCCCCGATCTATATTGTCCACTTTTCTCCTATTCTCCATCCTATCTTTATCATCCATCGAAATCTCCATCATGGTCTATCGTCAGCCTTTTATCGAACTACGAGGGCTTTGTGCTTCCACGTAGGCAAGGCTAATCTTTGATCGGCCCCCGAGCCCCTAGGTCGCTAGGATGTGTCATTCTCCTATCTTGTGTCATGTCTCTTGTGTCATTTCATCGAGCTATGCCCTTATCTAGCTGGTTCTTAACAAACAAGATCCACTTGTATCATCAAATCCAATCGGTCTCGAATATCCCGCGGCATATCGATCTTCTAGCTTAGTATCCATCATCGGTCTCAACAGGATGCATCCTTCCTAACAGACCTCATCAATCCCGTCCATCCCCTTGATCCTATGGCAAAGGATGCTTGAAATTGATTATGCATCTTTTTGATACTTTTGGCTTTTGTTTATCATTTGAGTTCCTATCATCACTCTGTCATGGTCGCTTGATCCATCATATCATGGTGTGCTTTGACTAGTACACATAGGGGCGTATCTTGATCTTTTCTTTGTTGTTGTCTTTTTAGTTATCCCACGTAGTACCCACCGAGATCCCCCGAGGTCTTGTGTTACGCCGGGCATTCTTCCTTGTGTGCTTGTGGTTATCCCAATACTGACCGACCAAGGTCATTAAGCACTTTGGGGTGTTAGGATAGCCTTCTTTGTTTGATGTGTTTGTTTCATGCATGAGACACTAATCCGCCTTGGTTCTTCATACCCTAGCATCTTGTGTCCTATGCTATAGCAAAACTCAGTGCTACGAAGATGGAAAAATTGCATTCGGATTACATTTCATCTTCCCCACCCATGCATTCATCCTTCCTCACTCTCCCTCCCATATCCATCCAATCTCTTATCATCATTTCTTCAATCTTCTTAGAATAATATAGATTGGTTATTCTAAGCATCTTGTCCATCATCATTTTTTTATTCCTTTCATCTCTCTCACATCCCAATCTAATCCTCTCCCATTCAATCTAGCCCAAATCATCTAATCATATCCTTGGTCTTATTCCCAGTCTTGTTACAAGCCTTGATCTAATCATCCTCATCATCATCATCATCGGGAGGTATCCTTCCCTATCCCTTCGGTGTTGTTTTGGGATGTATCCTTCCCTCATCAACAACACTTTCATTATCGTCATCGGGAGGTATTGTTCCCTATCCTTTAGTGGTGTTTTGGGATGTATCCTTCTCTCATCAATACCACTCATTGATAAACTTCCTATCCTTGTTATGGATCTCTTATTCCCTCATTAACAACATTCCATCCATCATCAACCCCTTTGTTTTGTACCTTGATTGATGCAACATCACATTTGTCCTTAACTCCATTTGTGCTTCATCCATCTCCTATCACTTATCATCCTCTATATCCATCACTTTACATCATCTTCCCCAGCTACTCTCGCATCACCTCATCCATTTTGAGAACACCTCAGGTTCCCTTGAGCCCTCGTGATGTCCTCTCGAGGGGGCATCCTCAATCCCTAACTTTCATCTTCACCCCATCATCTTCCCTTCCTAGTCACTCTTTTGAATGATTGGGGCATCTTTCCCAATCTAACCATCTTCTTCTAGGTTCTATGTTTTAATATTCTTTGAAAAGATGCTACTTTGTAGACACCTAAATTTGGACACTTAATTTATCCAAATTTATCCCCTTTCATCTAAACATTCCCTTATCCGCATTAATTAAGTAATATCGCCATTATTTTAATTAATATCCTCTAAAGTTCTTTTCTAATCCCTAAGGTATCTAGTTAAATAATTAAATACCTTCCTTTTCATCAAAATGAATTAAATAAATATGACATTTATTTTATTCCTCATATTTCACATCCTCCATCATTTTTATCTAATCCTAATCCATCTTCTAATCTCATCATTAGGATGTGCACATGCTTAATCCTTGATTAGGATGTGTCACATCCTCCAAATTTTGCAAGTTGGCCTTTAATCTCTCTTAGCCACCTAACCCTCCTCTAATCCTTCGCTAACTAGCCTAATCAACCTCTCAAGGAATTTTAAATTCTTTTTATCCTTCCAAAGAATATTAAATTCTTTTTTATCTTCCCCATGTGATCTTTGACTTGTAACATCAAGTCACATGTGAAATCTAACCCTTTTCTAATATTCATTAATTAGTCTAATCAAGTACTTGCACAACCTTAATCACTCATGTCATGTGTCCTTAGTCAACTTCATTAAATGCTTTCTCCTTTTGGAAAAGACACTCCATTCCCCATGTGAATTTTTAATTCACATTTAATCCCCCAATGCATTCCTTGGAATTTTAAATTCCTTCTCTCATCCCCATGAGAATATTTGAGGAATTTTGAATTCCCCACATGTCTTTTCACCCACATGGGGACAAGGACCTCCTTTATGAGGAGATCTTGTCCCAATCCCAAGATACTATGTACCACCTCCATGTCATGTACTATCCTTCCACCTCATGTCACATCACCTTTTTTGAGCCATATCACTTGCCACATGTCAAGATGTGAGGGCTTGTGAGTTCTCAACTCACCTTTAGCCCTACATATTGATCTTGGTGGCTCAATCTTGACCTGCCTATTTCCTAGAGAATTCCGCAAAAATCTCTATAAATACCTCATATTTTCTTTCATTTTGAGGGAGATCATTCATTGTAGCCAAACTCTTGCAAAAAATTTCTATGAGCCATACTTAGCCATTTTCACACTTGCATCCACTTTCATCCATTCTCATATCATCATTTAGCTTGCATCTTGTGCCATCTAAGGAGCATACAACACCAAAGATCAAAGGGCCAACCAAAGGATCGATTCAACACAAGGTATAAGGTTTCATTTTGTCATCTTTACTTTTTATTGAATCCAACTAGACTAATCTTGAGGTGTAGAGTGTTTTTAGTGTTATTTGCTTTATCTTGTTTGTTGCTCGTATTCTAGCACATAAATTCACCCTATCACACCAATAACCATAGAAGCAAATCTTGCATCCAATTCAATGATGTCATTAATTGTCATGGCTCTTTTGTCAAAAATTAAACCGGTTGCCTCACTGACTATTTTGTTCTTCACAGCTTTCAATGTGGGCAACCCACTAGATGAATTCAAACTAGTAACAATGCTTATAGTTTCTCTTGTGATTTTGAAGAGCTGATTTAACCACATGAACTCAACATGCACTCGACTTAGTATGTATTAGACCCATTCATTTTCGTCGAACACGGGAAATTTCACAATTTGTGTGAACTTCTCCTCCAAAGTCTTAAATTCATGCCTTACACAGAGATCTTCTCCCACAATGTGATTTGTGTACAGATTTAACAACTAGGAGCTTCCTAATTCCTCAACATTCGCATGAATATATGCCCTAATATCTTCAATGTGCAAAACACCATACAGAATGAAAGAAAATGCACCTAATGGTTTTGTCTCAATGAATTTGAATGGATTCCATTTGAATTTTGGGTGGGGTCTATCCTTAATATGAACAACCAACGGAGCAGCCATTTCTAGAAATTTCAAGTTCACAAGTTTTACAAATAAATACCTTTGGCCATATTAGGGTTTGTTCGCCGAATCACCTTTAGACTTGTATCTCGCCAAAAAAATTTGTAGAGCTCTCCAAAATTCTTCTTCTCGAGATGCAATGTGACAAATGAGGAATAGAAGTAACCTTTTATCATTCGCACACCTAAATTTTTATCACAATAAAAAAAATTTCCCTAGGTCTTTCAAATACCCTGTTTTCATAGTCTGTGAAAGAAAATTCTTCTACGGACCTTCAATTTTGCATAAATTTCCTCCACAAGTGTTCCCAAAACATTTGTAGATCACTAATGCAATCATTGCAATTTTCCACATTCTGGTACCAACTACCAATAGGTAAAAGAATCTCTTGAGAGCTCCCTCCTCAGGCCAGAGGCCTTAAACTAATTCCTAAAGGAATTTCCAGCACCAGATTCTGTGTGGACTCATTTCCTGCATCAGAAACACTCCTCTTCACCCATGTCTTCTTCATTTGATTCCTGATCTCATCCACAATAACTTTTCCTTTTCCCTTATCATCCTTTTGCATATTTTTCCCTTTGTTTACGGACCCTTCCTACTTCTACAAAATCTTGCAATGTGACCAGATTTGTTGCAATTATAGCACACGACATTTCTTTGTCTAGACCAGTTATTCCATTGATTTTCTCTTTATCTGCACTGGTTAGCAATATGGCCATATCTATTGCAGGCATAACATCTAACATTTCTATTGAAAAATTTGTTTGTCATATTTATGCATTCAATTGACTTATGACCATACTTATTGCAATTGAAACATTGACTGGAGAATGATCGACCACTTGGATTCATTCTACTTCTACATTGAGCAACCATATGACCAAATTTATTACAAACAAAATAGTATCCATTGAACTTTTGAGCATTGGGTTGTCTTATCAAATACCTTCTAGCTTTGCTCGTCTGATTTCCTTGCCTAAATTTCCTTTGACCAGATCCAGAGCTTTCTCCTTTCTCATATCCAAGACCTTGCTTGTCATTTCCAATCTTCTGACTTTGAATCATTTCATCAAGCTTAGTTGAGCTAATCTTGAATTTCTCCTTGTATTCATTTGCAGTAGCAAGTTCATCCCTAAGAGTAACAATATTACAAGTTTTCTTCATTGTTTCGGATTGTTGAAATTCAAGCTCTAGCTGATTAAATCCATCATTAATTTTGTTGCATTCTTCAAATTTTCTTTAAAGGACTAAGTAAGATTCTCTTCATTCTTCTTTTTCTCTTCAATTTCCTTGGTCATCCTCATCACAATATATTCAATCTCATGCTTTAGGACAACATTATCTCTAGTGATATTTTCACATTCTTCTGTCTTTTCCTTCAAGGCTTGACTTAGGTGTTCACCTTCCACACTTTTGCTCTCTTTCTGCTTAAGCTAATCACATAGATCCTTTCTCTTTTCCCTAGACTTATTGATTTGATATTTCAATGATTGAATGAATTTCTCAGCATTCATGAGGCTTTCTTGCAGTTCCCCGACTTCAGATTTGGACTGATCAAGATCATCTAGTGCCACCTGTAAGTGTGAAATAAGTAAATAAATAAAACAACTAAAACACTTCTTAATGAAACATTATATCAATATTTAACATGAATTAAACTAATTTAAGGCACATAAAACTTGAAAGCGTCTCATTGTCTCCTATCTCTAAAGATTTATCAAGTCACGGAAGGCTCTCAAATTTGGTAAGCAGTGTGACTGTTTAAAATGCCAATTCAGATAATCGAGTGATGCTAACTGCAATGATCTAATGATTGATAATGAAAGCTAAATGATATTGATACTATTGTAATCTATTCTGACATGAAAATCGATAAATGGAAGCTACAATAGAAACTATGATGCAGCCGTGATACGAATTCTGCTGATGCTATGATTATAATTCTACTGATGCTATGATTGATTGATTGCTTGATTTCTATTCCTGCAGAGTACGTTTGCATAATATTGAGGATCCATTCCCTATGAAGAAAGGTTGTATATATAGATTCACGGCAACAGTTTTGTGACGGGGCAACACAACAGAGGCCTAGATTCAATTATGAGATTTGAAGGGTGAGAGATGAAGAAGTTGGAGTTGATGAAGGGAATGGTTTCTCCCCATGAAAACATTAGGCAAGATGATAGGTAAGATCAGAGGAAGAAGATTTGAGAGATTGAATCAAATTTGTCTCCACAACTTCTCGTGAATGCTAGTTGAAATAAATTGGATTTTGGAATATCAAATTTGGCAGGGGAGTGAATAGAGGAATTTGCTTTATGCTTTTATTTAAATATTTTGATTTATTAAATTAGAAAAAGGGGGAATAAATAATTTAATAAAACAAACTATAGAAGTTGTTTATTAAATTAAAATAGAAGGATTATGATAATTAAACAATAAAGTGTAAAACTTTGTTTATTTAATTAAGATTGGAATGATGTAAAAATTAAATAAACTATTTGAGCTTTGCTTATTTAATCAAGATAGAATAAATGGATAAAATATAGAAGAGATAATATGGTAATAATTAAATAAAACAAAGTATTTAAATTTGTTTATTTAATCAAGAGGAAATAATATGATAAAAATTAATAGTGAACTTAATATAAATAAATATTTCTATTTATTTATTAAGTAGATGAATTTAATTATGATAATTACATAAAACAAAGTGAAATTCGTTTATTTAATTAAGATGAAAATAAAAGAATAAAGATTGAAGAAATGTAATGAACTATATAAATAAAGATTTCCTATTTATTTAATAGTAGAAGAAGCAAGAGAAATTAATCAAATAAGATGTATTTAATTAATTAGATTATCCAGACCATTTTTAGGTGTATACATTTTTCCCCTCTTTGAAGTGATGTGTTTACGCATTGCTTCAAAGAAAATTTTGTGTTGTTGCTACTAGTATCGACGAAAATTTTTAGTATGCCCCAGACATGCCCCATACATTGATTTTAGCTAATGATGGATATATGCCCCCTCGGGAGATAAATTCATGAATTTTATTTTATTTTTTGAATTTTTTGGATTTTTTCAATTTTTTATGATTTGGTGTAGATTCGATGAATATTTGGTGATGAAATAATTTATCTCCCGGTATTTGATGTAGAAAGTGCCCGAGGATGATATTGAATTAGTCTCCTCAATAAAAAATTTAAATAATCCCACAAAAATCCCACCTCCAATAGCCTATAAAAGGTTAAAAAGGTCCTTTCAAACTCACTTGTGCATTTTAACTTTTGAAAAATTTGTGAGAGAGCTATTTGTGCCACTTGGAGCAAGATGTCAATTCCTTATCACATCCATCGGTTCGAGTGTGTACGACATCACCAGCACCCAGCTGCCTATGGACCTCTAGTATGTACCCTTTATCCCCTCATTTTTCGTGCATTTCTTTAGTTTTAGCACTATTTTTGGATTTTAAATTTTTTCATTCTTTTAGCGCATTTATTTTCTATTGTAGCGCTTCCATTAGTTGTTTTAGCACTTTGAAAACTTTAGCACTTAGGTGTACTATTTTAGCGCTTTATAAATTTTAGCACTTAGGTCCACTGTTTTAGCACTTAGCTGTAGTATTTTAGCACTTTAAAAAATTTAGCGCTTAGGTCCACTGTTTTAGTGCTTAACTAGGATAAATTAGCGCTTCCATAATTTTAGCACTTAGGATAGATTCTTTAGCGCTCTGACCTTCTGTTTTAGCGCGTTGATTAGTTTAGCGCTTTAACTAGAAGTTTTAGTGCATTGACCTAATAGAATAGCGCTTTTGGTAAAATGGCGCTTTGGCCACCTGTAATAGCGCTTTTGACTGATGAAATGGCGCATGTAGTGTTTTAGCGCTTTGAATGCCTGTTTTAGTGCATTCAAATCAAATTGTTGAATTTTGTCTAATTGTCCTTGATTTTGTCAATTTTTTGATCGTGTCAGCCTTTGGTTTGATTCGATTGATAATCTTGATCAAGTAGTTGATGTTCAACCTCATGATAGGTGAGGTTTGATGTTTGATTTGATGATAATTATCCTCATGATAGGCGAGAAATAATTATTATTTTTTTGATGAACCTCATGATAGGTGAGGTTGATTTGATGCATTGATGATTGACCTCATGATAGGTGAGGTTCAATGATGTTCGCTCATGAGATTTGATCAAAAGTCTCACCAAGAGCTGATTAGTTTTGATAGGATATTTGATGTTTGATGATTCAAAAAAAAGTATTGATTTTGAAAATTTCCTGATGATATGAGCTGTTAGAGAACCTTCAGGTTCGAGAGTGATTCCCATGGACATTTGATTTGATACCTTAGTTAGGGAAACCTAACACTGCAGTCATTTCATGATGTGGTTTGTCTTCTTTATTATTCATGCCCCAAATTAGGATTAATCAAGGTATGTTGACAACACTAGCCAAGAGATGGCATAGTGATCATAATACCTTCCACCTTCCTACCAGTGAGATGACAGTCACTCCAGAGAATGTCTGGAGCATCCTGCGGATATCAGTTGTGGGTGACATTGTTGTATATGATTCATCAGAGCAAGGTGGTACTGATGCTCTTTGGAGGGTGTTTGAGGACAAGCACATGTTGGAGAGTGGATTCCATGGCGAGAGATGGTAGTTGATTATGCCACTTTACCTACAATGCTTGTTGGATTTATTGGAGGATTCCTTTGTCCTGATCGCAGGTCAAAGGGATTCTCTGTTGGTTGGAGCTGAGTTTTGGAGAGTATGGTTGTTCATGGGACCAAATTTGCATGGGGCATGTTTATGCTCGCCCACCTATATCATGATTTATATTCAGCTGTGTATCTTAGAGGCCAGAGTTTATCAGTCAGTGTCACTTTGCTTCAGGTGTGAGCATGGGAGCACATAGTTGTCACGCGTCCAGTGCTAATGAGACAAAGACCACCTATGAGATCGTATGTATTTAGATATGCAGGTTGTCTTACTCAGTCTAGACTGGGTAAGATAGAGTACTAGAGGAGAGTGATTGATGATATTGAGTATGTGACATGGCATCCCTACCTTGATTGCGAGCATTGGGACAAGGATGATATTTAGGTGCCTTTCTTTGTCAGTCAATGCTACTGATTAGTCGGACTCGTTGGGTGCTAGAGAGATTCTTGATCAAATGAGTGTATAGACAGTGTGGTATGGTTCACAATATGCCCCAAGGTGTTGCTCATTATGCCCGTCGGCAATCAAATTCTACAGATTGGGGGCCTGGTTTGTCATACAATGTTGTTGTTCAAGAGTATCAGTCTTTACAGTCATTTGAGTGGAACATCCATCCAGACATTGTTGAGCCACCAGTTACAATAGATTATGTCGAGTTTCTGGCTTTGCATCCTTTTCCACATATTACTATTTTGGATGAGCTTGCCCCATTAACCGCAAAGGAGGATGTTGTTGTTGCACATGGTCGCAGTCATAGGAGAGAGGAGGTTGAGGTGGAGGATGTTGATGTTGAGGAGGATGTTGGTGAGGAGGAGTATGTCGGTGAGGAGGAGGATAGTGGAGATGAGAGTAGTGGGGATGATTATAGATTTGATAGTGGAGATGTTGCAGGTGGGTCAGGCCTTGCCTTAGATTTTCTTGAGGAGACACTACCTCATAAGAGGTAGGCAATGAGAGATGTTTTAGATCAGTTGCAAATAGCGAGCCTACAGGTGCAGTTAGAGACCATTCAGGAGTAGCTTGTTTAGGCTCAAGGTCTACTAAAGCAGACTCAGGCTCAGATGCAGGAACAGGCCCAGTCACATGCAGAGGCTTTAGCTTCAGTGCAGGCTTAGATGGCTACGACACAAACACAGATTACAACATTGACAGCTGAGAGGGATGTTGCTATGCAGACTACAGGGGCAGCTCAGTCTTAGATTGCATCCTTGGTGGCTGAGAGGGATGCCACTAGGTAGACTACAAGGTTAGCATAGGCTCATATTGCATCCTTGACCACCCAGAGGGATGTTGCCAGATTTATAGTAGAGGGTGCTCAGGCTACAACTGAGAGATTACAAAGATTGGCAGATGGTACCTCTTTAGCAAATTACATGAGAGAGGTTGCCCGTATTGGTGGGGAGGTGGATTATTATAGAGGTAAATATTATGATGCCATCCCTTCTGAGCAGAGAATGAGCTACAGGCAGTCCCGATCTGGTAGGACTCATACTAGGACTGTCAATGTGGGTGTGACACAACCTCTCCAAGGAGATCCCAGAGATCCTGATTCATCTCGTGGTGGTAGAGGGACCAATCCTGCTATGCCTGCACTATCTAGAGCTAGTAGTACTTAGTTTCATATGTGATTCCTCTTTTGTATTTGAGATAATGATGTACATTTTGATTAAAACCATTTTTTGATGATATATCTCTCTTCATTTAAACATCATTGTATACTTGACATTATTATTTTGATCTATATGATATGCAGCAGATTCTTCGATCTATAATGTGTTCTACATGATTTTCTGATAGATGCATTTACTTTCATGTTCTATATGCTATATGATGATCCTTTTATTATGATGTTATGGATGCAGTTTATATCATTGTGTTTTATTTATGATGTATGATGTTTTATTTATGATGTGCATAATGATGATGTATAGATGCATGATGTATATGTATGATAATGTATGGATGATGTATGGATGATGATGTATATGTATGATGATGTAATTACATATCTGGTTATGGATATGATGTGTTGAAATGATAAATGATATGCGATGTAAATGGAATGTGTGTATTTTTTATTTTGGTGTAAATGCAAATATATGATGTAATAAATGGATAAATTAATGATAAATGATGTAATAAATGGATGGAAATGTTGTATGATAAATGATGTAATAAATTGATGTATGATATGTGATATGATAGAGATTTATATTTTTGAGATTTTCTTTATGCAATTTTTCTATGATATGGAAAAATATTATATGATGAATGCAAAATTATTTTATTCAAATGTGTGAATGATGAAATGATGATTAAATGCTTTCTAATGTATGCAAATGAATTTGATGATGCAACTATTTGATCATGATGATGTTTTTGTCAAGTATACTCAATCTATTTATGAGAAAAGATAATCGTTAATTTGAATCATTCATGAGCTTTAGTAATAAACACTCTGTAGATGAAAAAACTATTATGAATGCAATCTAATTTAACCATGCAAATCTACATGCAAATATTGGCATTTAAACAGTACTTTTGTGCTTTGTATCATCATTGAGCTTTTAAAATGTTGAAAGTGAGTACAAGCATTGATGGTATAATATAGACCATGATGACCTGAGTACTACTTCCATGATTTTTGATATTGCAAGTGAATACAAGCATCTAGGTATAATTAAACTGAGATGACCTAAGTATTTCTTGCGTAAAACAGACAAGAATTAACCACTTTCCTATGTGAATTGGAATGTCATCCATGGTACTTTGTAGAGCACTTCCCACGACAATTCACACAGTAATTGTGATTAATTCACAAACAGCAGATAAAGAAAATATATTTCTCCTTTTTTGCTTCTCTAGTTCAATACATCATCAAGTCGCTCCAAAGAAATGATAACAATGATCAAAGTACAACATATCCAATTTTTGCTTAAAATATTTTAATCATTATTCAAATTAGATCATTCATCTTGGTTTTATGATGTTTTTGTGATTTTCGAGATTTTGACCAAAAGACCTATCCTAGGGGCCTTGAGGGTTGATCAAAGATTATCCTTTCCTACGTTATATACGCAGAGACCACATAGTTCGACTGACACATACTCATGTTTTTGGATTTTCTGATGTGATATAGATGTTTGATGTGTTTCTGATGGTGATTGATGTTCTATGTTGGGTTATATTTCAATCATTGTTTTAGTTGCCTTTGTCCTACCGTTGTTTGTCCATTTGATTAAGCTTGATGTTTTATTGCCCCCAATGATGTTCAGATGTTGCCTCCAAGCTAGGGTGAGACATGACCACATGATATTATTTGATAATGGATGTAAAAATGATGATGGTGAAAGTAACGACCATGAAATGCATCCAAATAGATGGGAGAGCTGATTCGAATCACAAATAGAGCTTGTTTCTAGGTTTTCACTACATGTTTTTATTGCACTTTTTCAGTCTTTTTGAAAATTTTTTTCTTGTATTTTTCTCTTTTTCTAATTTTTTTGTATTTTTCTATCACCAGGACGCCTATTTGCTAGGTTTTCATCAAGGTAACCATTTTCAAAAACTAATTCATGCATTGGGCGATTCAGGTATAGAAATTTTTGAGATGGTTACTATTGATAGGTTCATCAAACAAATCCCCTTCAGGTGTAGACAATTGATATGCTCTTGATCCATACACTAATATGATTACAAAGGGACCTAGCTAGTTAGGTTCAAACTTCCCTTTCTTTTCTCTATCCTGTTGATTACTAGGGTTTTCCTTTAGGACCAAGTCTCCAACTTGAAAGACTCTAGATTTGACCCTATGATTGTAGCTCCTTGACTTTCTTTGTTGGTATGCCTTTAAATGATTGACAGCTTGCTGACGACATTCATCCAGTAATTCCATTTCATGTAGCATAGAGATTCTATAATCCTCATTTGTAATGATACCCTCTAGTGAGACAAAGAGTGATAGTATTTCTACCTCTATGGGTAAGATGGCCTCTTATCCATACACCAAGGCATATGGTGTAGCTCATGTTGGTGTTCTGATGCTGGTTTTGTAGGCCCATAGTGTAGGATTTAGCTAAACATGCCAATCACGTCCAACATCGTTTACCTTTTTCTTTAGTATTTTTAGAATTGTCTTGTTTGAGGCCTCTACTTGGCCATCTCCCTAAGGATAGTATAGTGTTGAGAAACAATGTTGGATATGGAATTGTTCACATAATTCCTGGACGTCCTAATTTTTAAAAGGCCTACCATTGTCTGTGGCAATGGACTGAGGTACCCCGTACCAACAAATGAGGTAGTTGAGTATGAAAGATGAGATCTACTTTCCAGTGACTGTTGTTAAAGGAACTGCTTCTATCCATTTTGTAAAATATTTTGTTGTTGTGATGATGAACTTGTGTCCATTGGATGAAGACGGATTTATTTTTCCTACCAGGTCCAGTCCCCACTGACAAAAGGGCCATGTTGATGTGAAGGGTTATAACTCTTGTGTTGGCGCATGAATTAGATTACCATGAATCTAGCATTTTTGACACTTTTTAACATATTGATAGGACTCCTCCATGTTCGGCCAATAATAACCTAAACAGAGGAGTTTCTTAGCTAGGGTTAGCCCACTTGAATGGGTACCACAAATACCTTCATGGACCTCTCGTAAGGATGTTTCAGATTCATGATGTTCCAGACATCGAAGAAGAGTACCATCTATACCTCGACGGTAAAGGATGTCAGTGATCAATGTATGTCATGTGGATTGATGGATAAAGTTATGCTTTTGGTTTCTAGAGAGATCAGGAGGAAGGATATTATCTTTGAAGTAAGTATAGATCTCTCCATATTGTGAGGTTTGAGTGTCAATTATTTGGCATATGGTCTATGAATCAGGATTGTCATATGTAGGGTTAGATACTTGTTCCACCATAAACTCATAATGACCTTGCTTTTCTAGTAATTGCAAAAGGGAAGCAATTGTCGCCATGGCATCCGCAACTTTGTTCTCTGCCCTTGGTATTTGCTCAAACTTGATATCCATGAAGTACTTTTCAAGATCATCTATCATTTGTTTATATGGCATGAGCTTCTCATCCTTTGTCTGATACTCGTCATTTACTTGATAGATGACAAGCTGTGAGTCCCCATACACTTGTATTTTCCATTCAATAGCTACTTTGATGTTGATAATGAATGCTTCGTACTCAACTACATTGTTGGTACATGGAAACATTAGCCTATAGGATCTTGGGATGGTGTGTCCTTAAGGTGTGACAAATAGAATTCCCACACCAGATCCTCTTTGTGTGTATGATCCATCAAAATAGAACCTCCATTGTTGTGTTGTAATATTTAGGATGTCTGCATCTGGAAATTCAATGTCCATTGGATGATGATCCTATAATGGAGCTTTAGCTAGTTGATCCACTATTACCTGTCCCTTGATGGCTCTCCTGTCGACATATTGGATGTCAAACTAGCTCAAGATCATGGCCCATTTTTTCAGTCTCCCTATTAGAGCAGCTTTATTGAGTAGATATTTCAATGGGTCTATTTTTGCTATGAGCCTGACTGTATGAGTCAACATGTAGTGTTGCAACTATTGGGTTGCAAATACTACTACCAAACAAGCTTTCTCTATGAATGTGTAGTTTATTTCATATTCATTGAGAGTCCTACTGATGAATTAAATAGCTTATTCTTTTCCTTTAGAATCCTCCTGTGCTAATAGAGCTCCTAAAGAGATGTCAGTTGTTGCGATATACAGTAACAATGGTCTTTCTATTGCGGGTGGCATGAGTATTGGAGGTGACACCAAATTCTGCTTTATCTGGTTAAAATTTGTTTCACAGTCATGATCCCACTTGAATGAAACATTCTTATGAAGTAGATGATTAAATGGGTGACTCTTGTCCACCAACTGGGAGATAAATCTCCTGGTGGATTGTAACATTCCTTGTAGGGACCGTAATTGACTGATATTTTTAGGCGGCAACAACTACATTATTGCTTTAACCTTAGTTGAATCTACTTCAATACCTTTCTCTCACACTATGTAACCAAGGAGTTTTGTTGATGTTACCCCGAACACACATTTCTTTGGGTTCAACTCTACATTGAACTTCTCCAATCTAGTGAATATTTTATCAAGGATCTCCAGATGTCCTTCCCTGGTGTAATATTTTTCTAAGATGTCATCCACATAATCTTCCATAAAAGTATGCATCATGTCATGGAAAATAGTGGTCATCGCCTACTAATATGTCGCACCTGCATTTTTCAACCCGAAGGGCATGACATTCCAACAGAATGTACCCCAAGGACAAGTGAATGTTGTCTTTTCCTGGTCTTCAAGTGCTATTTTTATTTGATTATACCCTGAGAAGCCATCCATTAAAGATAGCATGGCATGTCATATTGTTAGATCAACAATTATGTCAATGTTGGGTAAAGGGAAATCATCCTTTGGGAATGCCTTGTTTAAATCCCTGAAATTTATGCATATTCTGATGCTATTATTAGGTTCTGATACTGAAACAGTATTTGAGATCCATTCTGCATAATCTATGGACCTAATAAATCTTACATCCAACAATTTCTTCAGCTCAACTTTAACCATCAAGGCAATGTGGGGATGCATCTTTCTTAATTTTTGTTTGACTGGTTTGATTCCTTTTGGTAGCAATAGATGATGCATTAGGAGATCTGGATCCAATCCTAGCATTTTAGAATAAGACCATGCAAAATTGATGTATCGCTCCTCAAATAATTTGGTGAATGTAGGCTTCTCCTGTTCTGTCATGGATGCCGTTAGATGTAGGATCTTTGCCTTTTCAATTGTTCCCAGATTTATAGACTGTGTTGGTTCTACCAGTACTGATGATTTCTCATGGTAATGCTCTGGAAGGGTGTCAAATCTTCCATCCTTCAGTGCCTTAGAAAGGTTTTCACTGTTGGATATGTTCTTTATTTTTTCTTTTTCAAAATCTAATGCTACCTTAGAAAGGTTTTCACCATTAGATTTATTTTTCATGTTGCCATTTTTGCAACTGGAAGATTTGGCACCCTTCCGTTGCGAAGCATTGTTATGAGTGTTATGGATAGAACTCATATCAAGTTTTTCACTGCAAAGATAGTTTATGATGGCATCATCATTTGAAAAGAATGGTAAATGAATAGGTTCGGTGGGTTCCCAGTCAATGAGTTCGGGATGCCTCAAGGGTAATAAGTCATCAGTTTGAGTAAGGTCAATAGCTATAAGTGTTATGATAGCTAGGTGGTCAAAGTTGTCGATAGGAAGGTCAAGGTCTATGATAGTACTCACCTCCAAGTCATCTGTCTCACTCGATGTATGATCGTCCTCGCTTGAGTCATGGATATTTGTTGATCCCATTATAAATGGTCTATTTCCTGAACTTTGTCCCTCCTCTCGTAAGGGTGTATATGTTTGAATGACATCAATTTGTTTATCAGTGTATGATGTAGAAGATAAATGATCCCATTCATACTCATTAGAATCTGTGTCAAAACCATCTCTCATTTGTAGAATCATGTCTACCACTTTCTAAGTTACTTCCTCTTTTGTTTCCCCTATGTAGCCTAATCCTGTTTTGTCTTTAGGCTTTAGTGTTAGAGGTTGAATAGGTTCTATAATACCATCCTTTCTCTTCCCAATTGGTCCTTGGCCTTCATAGCCCATTTTCTCTAAGATGGCCTTCCCTTTTCCATACTGATATGTTTTGATGCTAATACTTGATGTTGAGGCTTCTTCATCCTTGTATAGCCAATTGAGAATGGCTTTGTCTTTTAACTCATCTTCGAGGGTACCTTCTTTAACAAATATTTCATTAAGAGCTATGATTGGTTGTGATGAACGTGGTGTATTTGATGTGGGTTGTCCATATGATTTTGGTGATGGTAGCAATTGTGATAGACACAAAGATTGCTCAAGAGAATATTCTCCTAAGTCTTTGTCCTTCAACTGGACCTTGTTTACAAATTGATGTGATAACTCATTTATAGGACCTTCAATGTTTGATAAAGTTGTGTTTGCAATAGTTATTTCCTTCGCTTGATCCTTCTTCTGAACCCATTTAGATATGAAATTGGGTTGTCTTTCACCACTGGATGAAGTGGAAGTGTTGATTTCTCTGTTGTGGGGTACCAGAGTGTCTTGATTTGCTTTTAGCATGTTGCAAGTCTATGGATTATTGTTGTCAGCTGATATTGTAACCTCTCTTCTATTGACTGGAAATTTCAAACATTGATGGTATGTTGAGGGTACCGCTTGTATTTCATGGATCCAGGGACGACCCAAGAGTATGTTATATGTTAGATCCTTATCCAAAACATGACAAACAATGTTTTTGAAAATCAGTCCTACTTAAATTGGAAGAACAATCAGCCCCTTGGAAGACCTTTCCTCTTCATCATATGCCTTTATTGTTATCTTTCTTCTGGCATCAATGGCATTGTCAGAATAGCCTAGTGCATGAATTAGTTTCAAAGTACAAATATTTAATCCAACTCTGTCATCTATTAAGACACGCTTGACGTGGTGTTTATGGATTAGAACCTCTATATGCAAGGTTGCATTGTGTGGGTGATTTAGTGACACATTATCTTTTTCAAAGAACGATAGACAATGAGGTGTGGTAATATGTCCCACCATGGCTTGGAATTGACAAACATCCAAATTATTGGGCATGGTTGTAGCTACTAGAGCCTATTCTAGAACATCTTTATGTGATGGTGGAATTTTGAGAAGTTCCAGAATGGATATTTGTGCAGGTATCTTTTGTAATTGGTCCACGATGTTGTATTGATACGATGGGGGAGTAGTGTTTTTAGATGAGACTCCTTTTAGTACCACTTTGGACTGCCCCCTTGTCATCACATTAACTGGTTGATGGCCTTGTGTTTCCCTAATCTTTAGGACATTGATTTGGTTGTCAGATGTGTTTGTGCTTAGTATCATGTTCAGGGATTCAATGTCATTGATGTTTGTGCCATTTGATTCATTATCCATGTCATTTTTCTCAACCTTAGAAAGGAAAAGAATGGTGGTGTCATAGACATAGTTTATACTTTTTCCTTTACTGCTTGAAGAAGACTCCCCTTTTTCGTAGTTGGGTAATGGATTGGTAAACGCACTGTGACCGTTGTTTGTTTGATGCCCTTCGACGAACACCTTCTTTGCTTCAATCAAGTCTTATATCAAGTGTTTTAATTTCATATAGTCATTTGTTTTATGTCCCTTATTCTTATGAAATTTGCAATAATTAGGATTGTTCCACTAGGATGGTTTTACCTTTGGCTCCCAATTTCGTGCTTTTGGTAGAGTAATATGTCTATTTGCAATGAGCTCTCTCATTGATGATTCCAAAGTTTGTCCTAATGGGGTAAATCTTCATCGATTGGATTGTCTTTGATATGTCGGTCGAGATTCCCCATTGTTGGTGTTATTGTTTTGAGTAGTGCTTTGATTATTGTTCTTATTTTCATTTTAATTTGTTTTGACAGTTGTTGTTGTCAAATTGAATACTTGTTTTGTATTTTGTGTGTCATTTGTAGTATCATTGCTTCCAGTATTTCTATTTTTTGCCAAAATTTAGGCTTGTCATTGTTTCCATAGTGATTTGTGTTGTTTGGTGTATCACTGTAGTGTTTAATCACTCCTCATTTGACTAGGGATTTTTTGATTTTAAGCCCATTCTCAATTACTTTTTCAAATGTTAGGGGACATTGTAGTTCGAGTCTATAACTCATCTCATCATTTAAGTTGTCAATAAATAATTCAATCTTCTCCTCTTCAGGTATAGATCGAGGATATCTAGCAAACAACTTTCTCCAACATTGTAACAATGATAGGAATGTCTCACCCTTTTTTTGTTTCAAGTTATACAGATCTTTTATGATTACATTGAGTTGTATGTTGAAGGAGAATTGAGAGATGAATTTGTTAACTAGTTCTTCGCAGGATCGAATCCCTGGTTGTAACTTGGAAAACCATTCCATACAATGGGCTCCCAAACTCCTAGGAAATAACCTCATGAGGTAAGTATCTTCTTGTGCAAACTCGAGGCTCATTGTTCTGAATTCCCTTACATGGTCAATCGGGTCTGATTTTCCATTATATTTGTCATATTTAGGAAATTCACAGTGTCTAGGGAAAGGTATCATATCCACACTCGAATGAAAATGGTAACGACAAATTTCATGTAATAAATATCTCTTGGTGGTTCCGGTTTGCATATTATGAATCTATTGTTGTAGATTTTGCATTTGAGTTATTAAAGCAACCACTTGATATGTGTCCTAGGTGTGATGCGGTGTTGTTTCATTTGTTCTAGGTGTTTCCTTTAATTGATTGATGTCAAAATCCTTCGAAAGTTTGGCACCTAATTCTACTAACATCAAGAGATATTTCTCCATGTCTTGTTCTAAGACCTTTTCTATAAATTTATGAAAATTTGGATCTTGTTGGTCGTGTTGTATATCTTCTTGTGTTATTTCGTTGGTATAATGTTGTTGGAATCGGTAAAAGGGGTTTTCTTCAGTCATGTTTGGATTTTCAATTTCCTTCTCTTTGAGTTTTTGTCTTTGCAACCTTGTCAAGATTGGCATACAAATTTTTGGTTGTTTTCACTAAACTTGGATCTTCTGTGTGTGATTAGTGTTAATTTGATTTTAACGAAGCCAAATAGAATGATATATTCTATTAATGAGGCTAAGTGGGAAATTTGATTACCGAGTTTTGTTTCATGATGGTAGGATGTCAGAATCCTGATGAGGAAACTTGACTCAATAATCTAGATTTTTTTTATAATTTGACACTTTGTATTTTGCAAGATCTAGGTTTATGTTTGAAAACAATTTGACTTGTAAAAGCTTGCTTTGTTTTAGGTTTTTAGGAAACTATTTGAACTGTAAAATGTTTCTAACTAGTAAAAACCTGAGTTACTAATGGCAACAAATCTGATAGACGTTTCTGAAAGGTCTCTATTTTTCAGTTCTGTGGAAGTGCTAATACAGAGGGTAGATGCACTAAAACAGAATGCAAAAGTGCTAAAAGGTATGTAAAAGCGCTGTCAAATAGAGCAGAAGCGCTAAAACAAATTGCAAATGCGCTGGAAGATTGGTATTAACACTGGTAATGTTTGATACTGATAGAAGTGCTATAAAATTGGTTAGAAGCATTGAAACAAATGGTAGAAGCACTATTTTTTACTGTGGAAGCACTAAAAGATAGCACAGAAGCACTAGAACAGACTGTAGAAGCGCTATGACATTGGTATTTTCTGACAGAGTTTTTTTACTTGTTGACAAAAGCGCTATAAAATGTGGCAAAAGCACTAAAACAGACAGCAGAAGCGTTGTTTTAACAATGGAAGCGCTAAAATAACGCGCATAAGCACTATAAAAGATGGTAGAAGCGTTATTTTTTGGGTCACAATGTTGTTCAATTTTTCTTCCCATGAGAAGACGGACTTTTTGTGGTGCAATTTTTTTGATTTTTTAGTATTTTGGTAGAATATTTTTGCTCGTAACTCCCTAATTTTGGATGACAAACGTAATGTTTCTAAGTTTTGTCTACTATAAGAACTGATCTAGTCTGTCGGAATATTCTATGGCGGGTTGCGGGATGGAAGATTGACGAATAGGTTGACTATGGTTAGGTTCCCGTGAAAGAGCTCTTCTCTAAAAATAGGCTTGTGAATACAAGGGTTCTAAGGCATAATCATTAGTGTAACCCTAGCGAAATCATGAAATCTATGAATGAAAGTTCTATGATGAAGAAAAATCTCCCTACTTTGATACAAGAAATGTCTTCTTTTCAAAAGGTTTCTGTAACTAAGTGGTTTCTTTGGTTTTTTGATTCTCTTGGCAAGGGATTTCTTGAAAACCTTTGTGGTTTTCCAATCCCTAATCATATATTTCTAGTTTGATTATGTCCAAGTTGTGTTTTTCATGATGATCTTTTGTCTAGATTTAATGATTTTGAAATACACAACAATCAAATGTAGAACAGTTGTTCTTAAGTCCTAAGATCTAAACAATGAGTGTATGTTCAAGAATCAAATAGATCCTTCTTGATTTTTACAGGTTTATTGGAAAAAAGACACTTTAGAAAGACTCACTCTTAAGGACAAGTAGGTCATCGTTATACTCAATCAGCCCACAGCTTAAAATTGCATCGACTCACACAACCGTGTCACCCCCTAGAGGGTGCCCGTGTTTTTGTCTTTTCCAGGCATGTACTCAAGGTTAGATTTCCCGATCCCTTGAGCAAACGGTCCTTGGCAATTATATGGTGAGTGTCTTGGGGGTAGATTCTTCCCTTCCCCGACACTTTTGAGTATTACAATGTTCAGAAACTAACAAGTTGGATACTACACTATGGTTCATAGATAGGGTTTCCGTTCAGAGCGGCAATAATAAACTCCCTCAGGAGACCTCCCAATCTTTAAAACAAATATTTTGAGGATGGTTATCTTGCACACTTCTGGTAAATGAGGATTTATCCAGATTTACTTTTATTTTATAGTGGGTTGGAAAACCTGGCTTTGGTTGTTCCCACTCAGGTCATTCCTGTAGGGAAAGTACTTTTTCCCACTACGATAGGCCTTCTAAAGGATTTAATAAAGATGGAAATGCATAAAATGAAGGATGAGTCTGGCGTTTTAATCACCCAGTTTAAGGGGAGAGCATATTCCTATCACCACAAAAGCACATAAATCAATTGTTCAATTTTTAGAGCCCAAACGACAATTTGCTATCTATGTGAAGATGTTGCTTCACAGTGAAGATATTGCTTCACAAAAAGAGATGGTGTTCATTTTTAATCCAAAATTGAAATGTTTGGTGACTATCCTAGATTTATATATTTTAATCAAGTGACTATCCTAGATTGATTCATTTTAGTCCAATTGAAGAAGTGACTATCCTAGATTGATTCATTTTAGTCCAACTGAAGAAATGAAGTTACTGGTCGTAGTCGCGTCGGATCCAGATAACGATTTACACATAAGTGCTATGACAGAGGTTAGAAGTGCTATAGAAATACTTAGACGCACTATAGAAAATGTTGGAAGTGCTACAAGATTCGTTAGAAGCGTTATAGAATTCAACAGACGCACTAAAACAGATGTTGAAGGTCAACAGTCGGACTATGCTAGAAGCTTTTAATCGAAGAGCTAAAACAGTCTTCCAAAGTGCTATAGTTTTCATCGGAAGTACTAAAACAGATAAAAGTGTTATAGTTTGTGTCAGATGCACTGCAGAATCTTCCGATCACGCTAGAATCTATATGAACACTTTTTTAGAAAAACTTGTTAAAAACATGGGGTTATGCCCCACGGTGGGTGCCAAAATGTAAGTTTGAAATAAGCAAATAAATAAAACAACTAAAACACTTCTTAATGAAACATTTTATCAAGATTTAACATGAATTAAACTAATTTAAGGCACATAAAACTTGAAAGTGTCTCATTGTCTCATATCTCTAAAGATTTATCAAGTCACAAAAGGCTCTTAGATTTGGTAAGTAGTGTGACTGTTTAAAATGCCAATTTAGAGAATGGAGTGATGCTAAATGAAATGATCTAATTATTGATAATGAAAGCTAAATGATATTGATAATACTGTAATCTATTCTAACATGAAAACCGATAAATGGAAGCTACAGTAAAAACTATGATGCAGTTGTGATACGAATTCTACTGATGATATGATTATAATTCTACTGATGCTATTATTGCTTGATTGCTTGATTGCTATTCCTGCAGAGTAAGTTTGCATAATATTGGGGATCCATTTCCTGTGAAGAAAGGTTGTATATATAGATTCACGACAACAATTTTGTGACGGGGTAGCACAACAGAGGACTGGATTCAATCCTGAGATTTGAAAGGTGAGAGATAAAGAAGCTGGAGCTGATGAAAGGAATGCTTTCTCCCCATGAAAACATCAGGCAATATGATAGGAAAGATCAAAGGAAGAATATTTGAGAGATTGATTCAAATTTGTCTCCCATTTGTCTCCACAGCGTCTCGTGAATCCCAGTTTAAATAAATTGGATTTTGGAATATCAAATTTGGTAGGTGAGTGAATAGAGGAATTTGCTTTATGCTTTTATTTAAATATTTTGATTTATTTAAATTAGAAAAGGGAATAAATTTTAATAAAACAAACTATAGAAGTTGTTAATAAATTAAAATAGAAGAATACATACAATTAAACAATAAAGTGCATCGACATTGCTATGGTGTATTTGGTTTATGAAAGGTAATCAAGTATTCTGCCACTGCTAACTAAACCCTAGTCAGTGGTATTGTTGAATGGTTGTATTCCTGCCTCATAGCCCAAAAAAGCCGCTTACTCCCTTGAAAAAATTAAACAATAAAGTGTAAAACTTTGTTTATTTAATTAAGATTGGAATGATGTAAAAATTAAATAAACTATTTGAGTTTTGCTTATTTAATCAAGATAGAATAAATCGATAAAATATAGAAGAGATATTATGGTAATAATTAAATAAAGCAAAGTATTTAAATTTGTTTACTTAATCAAGAGGAAATAATATGATAAAAATTAATAGTGAACTTAATATAAATAAATATTTCTATTTATTTATTAAGTAGATGAATTTAATTATGATAATTAAATAAAACAAAGTGAAATTTGTTTATTTAATTAAGATGAAAATAAAAGAATAAAGATTGAAGAAATATGATGAACTATATAAATAAATATTTCCTATTTTTTTAATAGTAGAAGAATCAAGAGTAATTAATCAAATAAGTCGTATTTAATTAATTAGATTATCTAGACCATTTTTAGGTGTATACACCACCAAAAGTTGTTGATGAAGACTGTTGGAATCAATTGAATCACCTTCCTAGATCTTCCCCAATCTTTTAAACTTCTTCCAAGGAATGAGGCTCTCATACTAATTGTTGGTGTGATCAGGTGAAAACGTGGTCCCAATCAATGAGTTCAGGATGGAGAAGAGAAAGGCTGATGGTAAAGATGGATAAGCAATCAAACATGGATGAAAAATCTGTGTGATCAACATCATTGTACGCACGTATGATGGATTCCTCCTTGGGTATGTCTTCCAAGAGGCCATTGTTCATGGTAACACTATTGGAAGTATTAGATGATGTTGCAGGGCCTTTATGCTTTCTGTCATATCTGAGGCCTATATTCCTCGGCAGCTTTGATACATCAATAGGTTGCAACCATCCTTGTTCTT
>VDFB02147084.1:0-18104 GCA_007258455.2 Sequoia sempervirens | reverse complement strand
ACCCTACCACTTCCTATCTCCCTCCTCCCCCTCTCTCCCTCCCTCTCTCTATCCCACTCTTTCACTCACAATTCATTATGTTTTCCAACCTATGATTATATTTGCAATAGTTGAAAGTATTGCAACTGTATCAAAACAATGAAGACAAAAATTAACCACTTAGAAAAGGAAGTAAAAGATAAGAAGAATATTTTATCATCATAATAAAAGGAGGCTATTTTTTAAGGTTTCTTTCATTACATTCATACTCTCTAATAATGAAAAGGTTTTCATTAAACTATAATTGCATGTTGGAAAAAACTGGGTGTTATGAAACCTGCAACCCACATACTATTGTAAAACCCTCTACATATAAAACCTTAATTGGTTAGTCAACCCTTAGGTCACTTTCAATTTCTTCATTTGATTGGAACAAAAAAGTGCTCACATTATTTGCAGTGTTGGAAAACACATTGTCCCTAGTCAGTTATTTCCTTGTGAAAAGTTTTTGTTTGGTCTACACCAAGAATGTAATGAATTCCACCTTCAAAGTTTAGAACAACTCTTTCGTAGAGTAAAAATGGAATTTCACTTTCTTCATATGATTGGAACAAAAAAATGCTCACATTATTTATAGTGTTGGAAAATGCAATGTCCCCTATCAATTATTTCATTATGAAATGTTTTTTGTTTCGTATACACCAAAATATAATGAAGTACACCTTAAAATTTTAGAACAACTCTTTGGTATAGTAAAAAGAGCATTTAACTTTCTTCATCCGATTAAAACAAAAAAAAATCACATTATTTGTAGTGTTGGAAAACAAACTATCCCTTGTTAGTTATTTCCTTATGATTTTTTTTATTTTTTACACACGAACAATGTAATGAAGTCCAATTTAAAATTTTAGAATAACTCTTTGGTACATTAAAAATGGTATTTCACTTTCTTCATTTGATTGGAACAAATAAATGATAACATTATTTGTAGTGTTGGAAGACACACTGACCCTTACCAATTATTTCCTTATGAATTTTTTTTTTGTTTCATACACACCAAAAATGTAATGAATTCCACCTTCAAATTTTAGAACAACTCTAAGGTATAGTAAAATTAGCATTCAACTTTCTTCATATCAAATTGGAACAAAAAAATGCTCACATTATTTGTAGTTTTGGAAAATACACTGTCCCCTATTAGTTATTTCCTTATGAAATCTTTTTGTTTCATATGCACCAAGAATGTAATGAAGTCCACCTTAAAATTTTAGAATAAATCTAAATGATATAGTAAAAGTGTCATTTCACAAGTTCTTCATATGATTGGAACAAAAAAATGCTCACATCATTTGTTGTGTTGGAAAACACACTGTCCCTTGCCAGTTATTTCCTTATGAAAAGTTTTTGTTTCATATGCACCAAGAATGTAATGAATTCCACCTTCAAATTTTAAAACAACTCTTTGCTATGATAAAAATGACATTTCAATTTCTTCATCTAATTGGAACAAAAAAATGCTCACATTATTTGCAGTGTTGTAAAACACATTATTCCCTATCAATTATTTTTGTATGATTTATTTTTTTCTTTTGTATGCACCAATAATGTAATGTATTCCATCTTCAAATTTTAGAACAACTCTTTGATACAGTAAAAATGGCATTTCAACAATTCCTCATACGATTGGAACAAAAAAATGCTCACATTATTTGTAGTCTTGGAAAACACACTATCTCATGTCAGTTATTTCCTTATGAAAAGCTTTCATTTCATATGCACCAAGAATGTAATGAAGTCAACCTTCAAATTTCATAAAAACTCTTTGGTACAAAAAAAAAGAATTTCACTTTCTTCATTTGATTGGAACCAAAGAATGATCACATTATTTGTAGTGTTGGAAAACACAGTGTCCCCAGTCAGTTATTTCCTTATGAATTTTTTTTGTTTCATATGCAATAATAATGCAATGAAGGCCACCTTCAAATTTTTGAACAACTCTTTGGTACAGTAAAAATGGCATTTCACTTTCTTCATCTAATTGGAACAAAAAAATGCTCACATTGTTTGCAGTATTGGAAAACACGCTATCCCCTGTCAATTATTAAATTATGAAAAGTTTTTGTTTGGTATGCACCAACAAGCTAATGAAGTCCACCATCAAATTTTAGAACAACTCTTTGGTATAATAAAAATGTTATTTCACTTTCTTTATCTGATTGGAGCAAAAAAATGCTCACATTATTTGTAGTGTTGGAAAACATAGTATCCCCTATTAGTTATTTCCTTATGAAAAGTTTTTGTTTCATACACACCAATAATGTAATGAATTCCACCTTCAAATTTTAGGGTAACTTTTTTGGCACGATAAAAATGACTTTTCAATTCATCTGATTGGAACAAAAAAATGATCACATTATTTGCAGTGTTAGAAAACACATTGTCCCTTGTCAGTTATTTCCCTATAATTTTTTTTTGTTTTGTGTGCACCAAGAATTTAATGAATTCTGCCTTCAAATTTTAGAACAACTCTTTGGTATAGTAAAAATGGCATTTCACTTTTTTCATCTAATCGGAACAAGAAATGCTCACATTATTTGCAATGTTTGAAAACACACTATTCCCTGTTAGTTATATCATTATTAAAAGTTTTTCTTTCATACACACCAACAATGTAATGAATTCAACCTTCAAATTTTAGAACAACTCTTTGGTACAACAAAAAATGAAATTTCACTTTTTTCATCGAATTGGAACAAAAAAATGCTCACATTATTTGTAGTGTTGGAAAACACATCGTCCTTTGTTAGTTATTTCCTGTTTAAAAGTTTTTGTTTCGTACACACCAATAATGTAATGAATTCCATCTTCAAATTTTAAAAAAACTCTTTGGTACAATAAAAATGATATTTCACTTTCTTCATCTAATTGGAACATAAAAATGCTCACATTATTTTCAATGTTGGAAAACACATTGTCCCTTGTCAATTATTTCCTTATGAAAAGTTATTTACTTTTCAAAGATATGAAGAAATTGAAACACAATATTTACTCTAAGACTTGTAAAATTTGAAGGTGAATTTCATTACATTCCTACTGTGTAAATAACACAAGGTTTTCCATTAGATTCTTATTATTTTGCAAAATTACAGGTTCGAAAATACTATGTGTTATGAACCTTGCAACCCACGTACTATTGTAAAACCCTCTACACATAACAACCCAATTGGTTAGTCACTCCTTAGGTCAATTTAACTAGTTTTATGTATTCTTCACTTGCAAATCCTTCATGAGCTCTCCATCCTTGAGCTTAGAACAAGCACAATCATATCACTCACAACCCCACTATGCTTTCCAATCATATCATATGGTTAACTATTTTCTATTTTATAATTTTAGGCTTTCACGTTATATCTTATAAACCAAATGTTGGATAAAATTAGATTTACATACTTGTTGGAGCATTAATATTTATAAACGTTCACCTTATTTTAACAATATATAATTCATCCCTATATTTCCCCTATAAACAAGCCACTCCTTATTGATATAAATACTCACCATTTCATTGCTCCACAGTCTTCTTTACTTACTACCCCTTTGGTACCATTTCCTTTTTGAAAATAATTTCTATTTCATCTAAGCCCCTATCAAGTAACCATCCTTCTTGAACGTTTCATTCAAACATAACCAATGATCCTATACACATCATGGTGACCTCCCTAAGCATGTCCTATCCATTCTTTTAGAATCTCAAATAATCATCCTACTTCCTCATGAAAATAAGAAAGGTCCTAAGATTGTCATTCAACACCTCTCTCTTATGTATATCATTAAATGCTAGTTCACTTTGCTAAACAATGTAAAGCAAAAAAACATAACTACAACACCTAACTGATATCTAGGTTCCATCACTATCTTCTAATAATGTGCCTGTCCCTTGATCAGATGATAATGACATTAATTTGTTAGATGAACCCAAAAAAATTGTGGCACATCTTTTTTCAATAATACAATTTTTTTTTCCTACATGTTATATAGACTTTGTGTTAGTATACATATCTTATTAATACTTTACATGATTTATAACCTTCTAGGTATATTTTGAGTGTATATTTGTATATTTTGAGGATGATACATAAAATTAAGAATTACCACTATCTTGTGAATCCAACATTTTAGAAATTCAATTTCTTCTTTGTAATACTTTGGATACTAGTGCATGTGATTGAGACTATCTCTCTTTCTTTCACCCATGGTTTCATGTTTCTTTGGATGTTGATATAGGAAAATAACATTACTTACACCATAACATTTCTATGCTCTAAGTCATATTTTTCCATTATCACCCATGTGTATTTTCTTCTTTATATTATGAAATTTTATTTTGGCATACCTTTGTAAAATTTCATTTTTGAAATTTTATATTGAAATATTCCGAGCCAAATTTTTCGTTTTCAATTTACAAATTACAAAAGCGAGAGCACCGTTAAGGTTAGAGAATAAACCAAAATGTGCAGAAAGCAACTCTAACCAGAATGGCACCGATGATGGCGAGCATTGGTCAGAGGATCTCTACTCTAAATACAGAAAGGAACTCAACGTCAAGTATGTGCTACCCAATCCAAGGCGGAGTGAGGGGCGACCATATGACGGAGTGGTTACAATTAAATGCTTGAAATAAATGCTGAAACTGGAAATACTCGACACCCAGAATGTGCTTGCTGACCCAAGATGGGAAAGTAGCGACCATAGGGCGGAGATCTATCTATTACAAACTTCAAATGAAATTGAGCATTACAAGTTCGAATTAACAAGCTTAAGAATAACTGCCAGTACTACTGTCAGTTTACAGAGTGAAGATTATACGCCTATCAAGAGATTAGAATTGGAAATATTCATCATTACAATGCAATAGTAATTCCCTTGATTTGATTCAAGATGCCACATCAAATTCTCACAATGAATTGGAGATAATAATTTTGTTTTCTTTGCTTCCACAAATCTGTACTTTGCACTTAAAACCAGCAGCCTATGAAAGTATTCGAATGCTCATAACTCACTTATAACTCACTCAAATTGCTTAAACATTGATGCATAAGACTCCTATGATGATGGCGCTCAAGCCAGCAACTTAATGCAAACTTAAAATGCAACTAAAATTTAATGCACAAATCCCAATAAATGCTGAAAGGTACGGCCTGCTGAGAAAAGGCGATTTCACTTTAAAAATCAAAGACTTGACAATAAATTCTATAACTCTAGGATTATGTTCGCCCTTCACCCACAAATAGAATAAGCCAATACCCACAAACTATATTTTTGTATTTTTTGAATTACAAACAAAAAACCCAATCTGCTGTAGCTAAATCTGCAAATACAGAAAACTCTCTAATATGCAAACTACTTAACAAGACCAAACTGAATACAAAACACAATTACAAATGCTAACTCACAAATGATTGAATTCACCACTAGATGTTGTCTTGCAAACACGAAGTGATGCCCAAGCTAGGAGGCCTTCATTCCTCAAAGCAGTTCCAGAGCCAATCCGGCAACATAACAGTATAGTCGTCAAAAGATGAAGAAATGATGCACCAAGACTCCTCTTTATAATTCTTCCGTTGACTTCGCAAAACCCTAAAATCTACTTTTAGGTCAAAACCCACTCTCCTCAAGGATGGGCGTACTTTTCCTTCAAAGCTTTAGATTTGATATTTTAAATAAATATCATACTTTAATAAATGCGCCCAACATTAGCTTGCTCAGACTTTAGAAATAATTAAAATATTCCTTAATGAGGCGCCACCCTCAAAAGACCCCTTTTTTAAAACATCATTAAGTCATTAATCTAGGCCCATGGTCAACGTTAAAATATAATATTTAAAACGTGACTTTTTAATTACATGACTTAACTTATCCCTCCGAAGGTGCCCTGAAGCCAATACTGAGCAAAACAACTGACCAACTGAAGCAGGAAGTCAACCGAGCTGAACTCATCTGGAAAGCTGCCAAAAATAGAATTTACTAAAAATAGTAAATTCCAAAAAGTGCTCTGATTGCCGAGATGAACATACCATTGCGAAGCCCTCTGAAAACCGAGGAAGAATCCCTCTCCACCTGTCTTTGAGCAAAGACTATATAAAATTAGGAAACCCTAATTCATACTCCGGTAGCCTTCGGTTCCCAAAGAGAAAGCCAGCGGTCCTTTGAAAATGTCGGGGTTTGAGAAGGAGGACATTACAGGTAAGCCCTCCCAAGATTGCTCCTCAAGCATTATGAAACTAGGACTCTTTGCAATATCTCATCCTTTCCCAAGTTGCATCTCCATGGGCTGATTCTTCCACTTGCAAACATTCTCGATAGTTCTATTCCTCGAGGAATGTTCTTTGACTGTATCCAAGTATCTCCTCGGGAACTAGAACCAACTATCCTTCTTCATCCAACGTTGGCAACTGTGAAGAAGCAACTACATTGTGTCCAAGTGCCTTCTTGAGGCGAGACACGTGGAAGACGTTATGCACTTTGCTATCTGAAGGTAGCTCTAATTCATAAGCTACTGCCCCAACCTTTCTGATGACTCTAAATGGCCCATAGAAGCGAGGTTTGAGCTTCTCAGCTCCATTCTTCTTGAGAGTAGACTGTCTATAAGGTTGCAAACGGAGATAGACCATATCCCCAACCTCAAAAGAACGCTCTACGCGCCTCTGATCAGCATACAACTTCTGCTGATTTTGTGCAATCTGTAAATTATCCTTCAAGGATCTCATTATGTCTTGACTATGCTGCAACAAATCCTTGGCTAATGGTGCTTTGTTGTCACCAAGCACCAAATCTGCAAAACTGGGTGCTTCATACCCATAAAGTGCCAAGAAAGGAGACATCTTGATTGACATATGAAAAGTAGAGTTGTAGCAGTACTCGCCTATATGCAGCCACTTGACCCAAGCTTTCTGCTGTTCTGACACATAATTTCTCAAATAGCCTTCCAACCACTTGTTCACCACTTCTGTTTGCCCATCAGTTTGGGGGTGATAACTCATACTTGGAGTGAGCACCGTACCACTCATTCTGAAAACTTCCTGCCAAAAGGTACTTAGGAACTTGCTGTCCCTATCACTTACAATATTCTTTGGCAACCCATGCAACCTAAACACTTCTCGAAAAAACAAATCTGCAACTTGGGCTGCAGAAAAAGTACTGGTAATGGCAAAGAAATGAGCAAACTTGGTTAATCTGTCAACTACCACGTAAATACAATCCTTCCCTTGGGCCTTGGGCAACCCAGTGATGAAATCCATTGAAATGCTTTCCCATTTTTGATTGAGAATTGGAAGGGGTTGCAGCAAATCGGCTGGTAATGTATGCTCATTTTTATTTGCTTGACAAACAGGACATTCCTGAATGTAGCGTTGAACCTCTCTCTTCAAACCTTTCCAAGAAAACCTTTCTCGGATCTTCCTATAGGTCTTGAAAAAACCTTGGTGACCAGCAATTGGAATGTCATGAAAATTCAAAAGAATCTTCTTCTTGAGCTTAGAATCAGCCCCCAGAAAGATTCTTCCCTTATAATGGATCAATCCCTCAACCACCTGGTACCTTTCATCATGGAAAGTACCTTCCAGAATGCTGGTTGCAAACTGATTTTTTGCATAATCAGCAAGCAACATGTCTCTCCAATCTGCATTAAGCTCACACAATGAGCTAAGATGAGGCCTTCTGGAGAGAGCATCGGCCACGACATTATTTTTCCCTTTGACATATTCAATGTCAAAGTCGTAAGCTTGAAGCTTACTCACCCATTTCTGTTGCCTCTCATTTAGATCCTTCTCGTGCATGAAATGCTTGAGGCTATTGTGGTCTGTCTTAACCACGAACTTGTTCCCCACCAAGTATTGCCTGAACTTGGCTAATGCATGCATAATGGCAAAGCGGCTGCTGTCATAGTGGTATATGTCCTTTCAGCACGTATTTTTCTACTCTCCAAACCACGATGGGGTGTTTGCATGCTTTACACATCGGGACAGCCCCATCTTCACGTGCATGTCCACGGGCCAGGGCTGCGAATGGCTGAATGACGCGGGTACGAGCTCATGATCTTAAATTTAATCCCAAAAACAACCAGGCCTTTTACGACCAAGCAAAAGCTCCCACTTTTGTGGTGAGATCAATGGGGGCGCGTACATGAATACCCTTAGCGAACCTCGATGAAACCACAAGGGGCCAAACGCTTTCAAGCGGAATCCAGGCATTACGGTGGTGGCAATCCAGCCAGCAGCGATCTTCTCCGGGGATCCACGCGCGCCCTCGGCGCTGATTGGCCGGGTACAGTAACTCCACCATTTCCAAATTTGCATTTTGGAAGCTTTTTGCAAACAAACTCTCGATTCGCAATCTTTGGCGCTGCCTCCGAGTGCTTGAGGGTGATCTTCCAAAGTTTTCTTGTAGATCCCATCAAAATATCAACGCAAAGCTGTGGCATACGAAGATTACAGTTCATGCAAGGCTGAAGGTAGCCGGACGTTAGTCCGGCTTAAATGGCATGACTAAGAATTTAAAATGGCCATGACGCTCCCGAAATTTTGTCTTTTCCACATCCCGATCACCATTTCATGTCGATGGTAGCGGCTTAGATCTGAGATCAATCTTTAAAGAACTTAGCCCCATGTAGCTTCATCGTGATATCCCTATACAGGAATAGGGTATCTATTCTTGATGGTGCTTTGGTTCAAAGCACGATAGTCCACGCACATGCGCATGGTACCATCCTTCTTCTTCACAAGAACCACTACAGATGCAAAAGGGCTCTTGCTTGGGCGTATGAAACCCATCTCCAACAGTTCTCGAATATTCTTCTCGATCTCATCCTTTTGCCTCTTCGGATACCGATATGGAGTTGTGATCACCGGTTTAGCCCCTTCCTTGAGCTCTATGATGTGTTCAGAACCTCGATCAGGAGGAGGCCCAGGAGGTAAATCAGCAAACACTTTACTCTTCTTGGTGAGTAATGACTGGATATCTGGAGGATGCTCTATTTTCGTTTCAGCTGGACTGGCTGGAAGAATCATGCACTCCGCAGCCCACTCCACTTGGTCATGACGTATCAACCTTGCCATCCTCTTGAATGACACAATCCGAGGGCCACCATTTGACATTCCTCTCAACACCACCTTCTTTCCATCGGATTGAAACTTCAACTCCATAGTCTGCAGATTCAAAGAGATCTCTCCAAGAGATCGCAGCCATTGAATGCCTAGAACGGCATCAGTATCCCCAATGTGAACTACATAGAAGTCATCCTTGACTTCGTAGTTGCCCAACTGCATGGTCATGTTAGATATTTTCTTGGTGCAAGAAATATGGAAGCCATCGGCAACCATGACCTTGAATCCTTCGAACTCCTCTGTTTGCAGCCCCTTCTTGGCTACCACAACTTCATCAATGAAGTTATGAGTTGCTCCAGTATCGATCAAAGCAACGATTCGCTGCCCTTTGATCATCCCACGAACCTTGAATGATTCGTTTCTTTGAAAACTAGAAAGTTGAGCTAAAACTCCACCACTTTCCTTCTCATCTCCGGATTCTTCTGGAGCTCTATCTTCTTCATTTTCTTCAAAATCAGATTGCTGGTCGGAAAAATCAGAACTACTTTCCCCAGCAGAATAGTACTCAATCTGATTGAACTTAACCCCTTTAGGACAAACATGGTCTTGAGACCATTTTTCCTGACACCGGAAACACAACCCTTTTCTTCTGAGTTCATTCAGGGTTTCTTGATCCAACCTGGTGACATGGGGATTGCGATTCTTGAACTCCTTGTGTTGAGGTCTCAAAGGCGGTCTATGCTGAGGTCTCTTCCTTTTATCCCTTTTCTGAAAGGGGGAGTTTGACTGAAATTTCGCCTTAGGAGCAGCCCACTCCATGTTTCTCGCCTTTTTCATGGCCTCTTGCAGGGTTGGTGGATCAAAGGCTTTAATCCAACCTTTGAGTGGTTCTGTCAAACCCTCACTGAAAAGAATCACCAACCTTCGCTCCGTGATTCCAGTCACCATGACTGAAAGTCTCTGAAACTCCGCAATGTAGGCATCCACTGTGCCATACTGTCTCAATTGAGCAAGCTCTCTGAAATGGATCTCAGGATCTTTTTTCTCAAACCTTTCGATGAGCCTAGTGGCGAACTCATCATAAGTTGTGATAGACCGATGACCCAGAGTAACGAGGCCATGGTACCACCACTCGTGCGCCAACCCATCAAGGTGTAGCGTAGCGAACTTGATCGCTTCTTCTTCCGCCATTGGTCTGAGAGCTAGATAGTTATCCAGCTTTTGAATCCAAGCTCGGGCTGAACTTGTATCACTCCCGTCGAAATGAGGAAGTGTCACCTTGTTTACAGCTTGTTACAAGTCTCCTTGATTTGATGGTCGTCTTTGATCAAAGTTTCTCCCTTGCCCTCTGTTTTTTCTCTTATGATCCATGAAATCATTGAAGGACATGTCCATCCTAATGTCAGCAGGTAAAGAGTCATACTCTGTATGGCCAAGCCTCAACTGCTCCACGAATGAAGCATTCTCTTCAGGATCTGGCTGAGTGACTACAGGAGTCACAAAGGTAGGTTTGAATGGTCTGGACGTAATGTAAGTGTTGTTTGACACCGTCCGGGCTGCATGCTCATCATGCTGATTGGAAGCACTATGCTCCCCTCTATGGCTTGAGTTGTTTTGCGGAATGGTATTGTTGCCCACTCTTCCCATCATGAGCGAAACCATATC
Source organism: Sequoia sempervirens (assembly GCA_007258455.2). NCBI lineage: Eukaryota > Viridiplantae > Streptophyta > Pinopsida > Cupressales > Cupressaceae > Sequoia > Sequoia sempervirens. The sequence continues at coordinate 7,359 of VDFB02147084.1, read as the reverse complement.
CATTAAAGCATCCATCTTCTTCTCAAACCTCTGTCCTGGACTGATGGACCTCTCTCTGCCCTTACCACTGTCATCTCTACTGTTGGTAACCCTCTCGTTACCACCAACTGATCTTTCACCTTCTGCCATATCTGATTCCTGAGAAGACTCCCAATGAGCCCTCAAGACTTCTGAAGTTGTCTGACCCTCTGGAGGTTGATGAAGTACAAGGCGTTTCCCAACTTTTCTTGTCTTTGCTTACCAAAGGTACCTCTTTTTCATCACTCATGAAACTGATGATCCTGGTGGCGGTGTCTCCAATACGATACCGAAATATTTTGGGCAAATTTTTTTCGTTTTTTCAATTTACAATTTTCAAAGCAGTGCACCCGTTAAGGTTAGATGAGAAAACCAAAACGTGCAAGAAAGCAGCTCTAACCAGAATGGCCGGTATTAAAGCGAGCATTGATGGAAGGATCTCTACTATAATCTGAGAAAGGAACTCGCGTCAGTATGTGCTACAATCAAGAGGTGAGGGGCGACCATATGACAGTGGTTCGAAATTAAATGCTTGAAATAAATCAAAGCTGAAAATATACGACGTATTTGACCCAAGATGGGAAAGTAGCGACCATAGAGATTATGAGATCTATCTAATACAGAAAGCTTCTAAATGAAGTGGAGCATTACAAGTTTGAATTAACAACTTAAATGTACCCGTGCTAAATGGAGTTCACAGTGAAGATTATCCTTTATCAAGAAGTTAGAGGCGGAAATATTCATCATTACAATGCAATAGTAATTCCCTTGATTTGATTCAAGATGCCACATCAAATTCTCACAATGAATTGGAGATAATAATTCTGTTTTCTTTGCTTCCACAAATCTGTACTTTGCACTTAAAACCAGCAGCCTATGAAAGTATTCGAATGCTCATAACTCACTTATAACTCACTCAAATTGCTTAAACACTGAGGCATAAGATTCCTATGATGATGGCGCTCAAGCCAGCAACTTAATGCAACTTAAAATGCAACTAATATTTAATGCACAAATCCCAATAAATGCTGAAAGGTACGGCCTGCTGAGAAAAGGCGATTTCACTTTAAAAATCAAAGACTTGACAATAAATTCTATAACTCTAGGATTATGTTCGCCCTTCACCCACAAATAGAATAAGCCAATACCCACAAACTATATTTTTGTATTTTTTGAATTACAAACAAAAAACCCAATCTGCTGTAGCTAAATCTGCAAATACAGAAAACTCTCTAATATGCAAACTTACTTAACAAGACCAAACTGAATACAAAACACAATTACAAATGCTAACTCACAAATGATTGAATTCACCACTAGATGTTGTCTTGCAAACACGAAGTGATGCCCAAGCTAGGAGGCCTTCATTCCTCAAAGCAGTTCCAGAGCCAATCCGGCAACATAACAGTATAGTCGTCAAAAGATGAAGAAATGATGCACCAAGACTCCTCTTTATAATTCTTCCGTTGACTTCGCAAAACCCTAAAATCTACTTTTAGGTCAAAACCCACTCTCCTCAAGGATGGGCGTACTTTTCCTTCAAAGCTTTAGATTTGATATTTTAAATAAATATCATACTTTAATAAATGCGCCCAACATTAGCTTGCTCAGACTTTAGAAATAATTAAAATAATCTTTAATGAGGGCGCCACCCTCAAAGACCCCTTTTTTAAAAAACATCATTAAGTCATTAATCTAGGCCCATGGTCAACGTTAAAATATAATATTTAAAACGTGACCTTTTTAATTAAATGACTTACTTATCCCTCCGAATGTGCCCTGAAGCCAATACTGAGCAAAACATCTAACCAACTGAAACAGGAAGTCAACCGAGCTGAACTCATCTGGAAAGCTGCCAAAAATAGAATTTACTAAAAATAGTAAATTCCAAAAAGTGCTCTGATTGCCGAGATGAACATACCATTGCGAAGCCCTCCGAAAACCCAGAAGGAATCCGCCATTGAATCCACCATCTCTGAGCAAAGACCTCCTCAAAATTAGGAAACCCTAATTCATCCTCAGGCCCTTGCCGAGGGTTCGAAAGGCCAGCGGTCAATGTCGGGTTGAGGACATTGAGGATACTAGTGCATGTGATTGAGACTATCTCTCTTTCTTTCACCCATGGTTTCATGTTTCTTTGGATGTTGATATAGGAAAATAACATTACTTACACCATAACATTTCTATGCTCTAAGTCATATTTTTCCATTATCACCCATGTGTATTTTCTTCTTTATATTATGAAATTTTATTTTGGCATACCTTTGTTTAGTTGTTACTTGTTATGAGGTACTTATTTTCTCTTTTACTTGTTGCCATTTAGTAGTAGCAATTTCAAGTGCATAATTTATTTTTAGTAATAGCACTACAAACTATCATTGTTAGCAAGAGAACAATCAACCATATCAAAAAATTTAAGCAATTCTATTTTGTTAAAGAACAAAAATTTTGGCCACAATGTAATAAGATGGTTTGGAGGGAACATAAAGTAGAGAGAGAAAAAGATATTTGATCTTTTCTTTAAGAGGATACAATTTCATACATGAAAAAAAATAATAGGAGGTCACCATTATTTTTAGAGTGACCTTCTACAGAGCTGACATTGTAGGTATCAGAAGGGAATGTGTCACATGAGTGAAAAGAATGGTGATGGCTCTACAAAACTCCATAATTTCATACATTGCTACATATGGCATAAACTACGTTACCAGAAACAGAGAAAGACACATACCTTAGTTTGAAATTCATACACACCAGCTTCAAAGAAAAAGTCTTTATCTAACTGCAAGTCATTTATAGTGAGCACAACAATGGGCGTCATTGTTCTTAGTTGCCTTGTTGCCTCATCTAAGAGACACAAGTTTTAATTACAAAATACGATTGCATAAGGCGATCACAGACTTTCCCCAATTAAGTAGAGTAAATAAAACTATACATATCAAAAAATTAAAATTTATTCACCTCATGTCCATCCATGAGAGGCATTTATTTTTCCATCAAATCAAGATCATATGTTCTTCCTTGCTTGAAGTAAACAACTATGCTCTTTCCATTTTCTGCTTCTTCACACTGAAGATTAAGATTCCTGAGAACTTTCCATAAAATTATCTGCCAATAACAAAATCACAAGAAAAATTTGCATGAATAATTTACAGAAGACCTCTACCAATAAGTTTTGGAGAAACTGACTAAAAAAGTTGGGAAAATATCAACATTTAATTTCTAAATGTGCATTACAAATTATAGCATTTTCACAATTTTAAAAAACAGTATGGAAAAATTTATAATGACGTTGTGGTAATATCATACCTTGCTGCAGGCCTGAAAAATCCACCACCCGGCAGCCATTTTGATCTATCCGGCATTTTTCTCGACAATAGATGGACCTGAAAAATCAGAAATGAAAACAATTGTCACTTGTTCATAAGATCATCAGGTATAAAATCAGCGCCATCCACCAAATTATATAACCCATTAATTTTTAAAATTCAAATTCTCGTTCATTTTTAAAATTCAAATTTCTACTTATTTTTAAATTCTATTGTAGTGATCCATCAACTTCGGGATTTAACTGCCATTCGTCCATCTCTGTCCATCAGTGCATTTTGTCCAGCAGGTGAGATGGGGATGGGATGTTATGTTATAACATGTTACATACATAGATTCCTTTTTTCCAAAGATTAACGTCTCCCGACTCTACTCCAAAAATTTTAACCATTAAATATTGTTTGTCCTAATCAAATAAAAGAAGAAATTGTGTGTTGTATTCACATAATACAATGACATCTACTTATTTATATTCCCAAATTTTCTTTTATTTCTTTAGTGTTATAAATCAGTCTTTTACATTACACGTGCAACTATATGTATTATTTTTGATAATTATTGGACACTTTTAAGCTTGCATTGAAATTGAAAAAAAGTCTGTTCCATCACATCTTTACAAACCAAAATTTATTACAAATAAATCTAGAACTAACTTTTAGGGTTGTTGAATGTAACTGTATACAAAGTGTTCTATGTTTACTATGAAGTTTCATAGAAGATCATAAGACAATTGACATCTCTATTTTAAATACGTTTGTGCATGGAAAGGTGCTATTTTTAATTATATCAAAGTTTCCTACATTGTTCTATATTTATACTTATATTCATTTAAGGTCATCCAATCCTTTTCTATCTAGATAAACAAATGATCAGGTGCAAGCAATAGAAGTGGACATACAGTTGCATATGTTATTTTAGCAATAGCCATGTTGATGACCAATGTTCAAGACCCACCTTGGGCAAATTTTGAGGATTATACACATAATATGGCTTATAAGTCATGTAGCTTATAAGTTAAACAGTACATAAGCTTGATAGTGCATTAGAATTATTATAATCGTAAGAAAAAAATATTTATTGGTAAATATTGATATTATTTCAAAAGATGAAAATTGAATAAATGTGTTGATTAATAATATCACAATAAATTATTCAAAAATATGAACAAAAATTGAAGTATAGGTAGACCAATATTTGCAATTTAATCTTCAAACTTATCATTTCTTGATGATATTTCTTCATTTCTTTAGAATTTTCATTTAAAGAATCTAAATTATACCTTATAAAAAAAATGATGTTTTCTAATTTCCCTGGAATTTCCATTTAAAAACAATGGTATGATTTAGTTGAATATAAAATATATTTTTTATTTGTCTTGTATTTATCATAGTATAGTGTGAATCCCTTAGGAATTTTTATCTTCCTTTCTATTATTCTAGATTATTTTGTGAATGTTGCATTTGATAAATAGTTGGAATGGAGGACCCACACAATACTATTTTCCTTGTACTTCTCTAGATACCAATGATTGACTCATTATATGTGGATATTTGGCTATTATGCAATATAGCTTTTAAAATGGTTGTTCTTTTGATAAAATAAATTTATTCTATTTTACCCTTTTTTTACCATATTTCTTTTTGAAAATTCAAAATATGTAAGATGGAATAAAGGATTTAGAGTCTAAATTATTTATTATTTATGTTAATTGAAGATATCATGATTTGCATATTTTGTAAAAAATAATCAGTGAAAGATATTTTCAGGCTCATTTTATAGGAATAATCAACTACAATTTTTTCAAAATTGATATTGTTATAAATATTTCTTTGAATTCACTATAAAAAATATGTAATACATATATATTATATATGTTGCAAACAATATCCAATGTATTTCAAGATTGGATTACAAATTATGTAAACGATAAAAATACACTTCTTTAACATATTAACTTACATATATTTTTTTATCGACACAACCATCACACCCACTCCTAATACAAGTGCTAGCTTTCTAAACAAATATTATTATGCAAATATAGATTTTGCAGGCAATATCAATTTTGCAGATAAAACTGACATATTCCATCACCATAAAAAGTTTGTATAGTTTATTTTACTTTACAATGTTTTTCTTTATAGAGCGAAATGTTAGTCTTGGTCTTTCATTAAATCCAGGAATCAGGGTAGTGGTTCGATCTATTTCCTACTACCTACCTTAATTTTGTCATGCGCGAAAAAATTCATTACCCATAAATAAAATTTGAGAATATTTGAATTTTTTTTTAAGTTTTTCAATGACAAGGCCTTTCAAGAGTAATCCGTAGCACTATAATTAGCACTATTGTGTACGAGAGATGAAATATAGAGGATATAACAAGCGTCGACGGTCCAAGAGATTCCAAACAAAGGTGTCATTTTCCATTCTAGCAGATTAAATCTGTCCTTTTTGTGAGAAGCAAGATAAATCTCATAATGCCATTGTGAGAAATTATGTCACGTCATCTTATTTATAATCAAATAGATGAATAGAAACAATAAACACAATCATAGAATTCCAGGTGAGTAAAGCAGTAATGATGGAAGTAGAACAAGGGAAAATAGGGTCAACAAATAAAATGGAGGAGGAATGAGATTAGAAAAGAAAGAGATGGATCGAATATAAGTTGGGACGTGGCAAAAGCAATCTACTAGAGGAAGGGAGCCTTGAGCATGGACAAGAATTCAGGTGAGATTTTGAAAGACTTTTGGAGAACAAGGTCAGCAATTCCAGAGCCGAACAGAGTGGAAGGCAGCAGGACAGTCCCCGGATTGGCACTGCCAAATGCAGAGATAGCGAGAACAGGTTTGTAGGGGTCAAGATTGATCTGGTAGTGGATCATGCCCTTTGGGAAAACAAACATGTCCCCGGCATATAGAGTCTGGTTGAACAGCTTGTTGGTGGTGTCTACAAAAGCCACAGTGAGTGATCCCTCTAACACAAGATGCACCTCACTTGCCCGGGGATGAAAGTGAGGAGGAACAACACTGTTTGCCCCAAATTCGAAGAATGCATACGACACACCCAGCCCCTGTCAGCCCTGGAAATTCTTGCTGGCTGGCTCTGCTAATTTTAAAGCTCCCGCTGGCGGTGGAATTAGAACCAACTCCCCTCAACCCTTTAAACGTGAAGAAGTTCTCGTCAATCGTTGCCCCACTAGAAAGATCGAAATCTGTAAGCAGATCAGGATCTGCACCTTCCACTCTCACTCCCACCACCACAAAACAAACATTATTGCCGCTAGTTTTTTCAAACCACTAAATGCCTCCATTTCTATAAATTTAGAGCCTTACTCTTTACACTTTCCACTTTCCAATCAAATTTGTTTGCTCAGAGACTTCCAGCAAAGAAAGCAAGAGATTGGCTGAAGTTAACTGAAACTGCTTTAAGCTTCTGTTAATATATAGACTTCACAGGGTCCTCGATGGCCGGCGCAGAACTAACATGTAAGGATGGTAAGACCAGAAACCTTGCCGACAAGAGAAAATAGACAAAACTACTTTTGCCAGCTGGATCATGCGTTTTCTGATCGTAGCCATTTGCCTTATAGTGTCGTCCCACTAATAAGGTGTCTCGGGCATCTATTATTGTTCACTTTATTGATGGTGTTCAAATGGTACGGACGAACAAAAATAAAACTTTGTTGGGATGTTACTCATTAAATTTAATTGGAATTAACTAATCGACACCCATTGAGCCGAGGCTGCGAGATACCATCTAGCACAAAGTCAAAAAACTCATTCAAAGTTTTTATTTTAATCATTTTAAATATGTTTAATTATTAAAATAACTGTAAGAAAATCAAATTTGTCCCTCCATAATATTTGAGATGTTTACATTTTTATTTAATTACTCCACCATAATAAATCGTCTAAATATTATAAACATGCATAGGATTATCTCCTAAATTTTGTAAAGGTGAAAATCATATATTTATTTATTTACTATTGAATATTTCGGGTCAATTTTTTT
>VDFB02147083.1:0-41663 GCA_007258455.2 Sequoia sempervirens | reverse complement strand
ACCATCCATATCCTCATTAACCTGGTCCGGAACTGGAACTACCTCACACTCCCTGATCAGAGTAATCGGCAACCGAAAGAACATTCTCTTCCTTACTTCAATTTCATCAACCGCATCAGCCCAATAATCCTCAATGGTGGCCTTATGTTTGAACTCCTCCAACAGAACCCAATTGATGTTATGGTGCGGGTCATAATGCTGTCGGCTTGTATGATATGAGAAATGATAAAATTGAAGCTCATTCTCAGCTTCTCTAGCCGCCTGTATCGAAGGACACACCTCATCCGAGTTGCCCATTACAATTGGAAACTCTATCCCTCCTTTTTTCTTCTTCTTTTGGATTTTGTCAAAGGCTAGCAACTGTCTGGATATCTCTAGCATTATTATTCTATCTGTTGGGTACTTAGGCAGCCTATATGGGTATGACGAGAAACCTTGCAGCCTAATGTATGAAAATCTCGGAAATTGTATAAACCAGCACCCATACCTCTCAATCAGCTCCTGTGCATTTCTAGAGATTCTGTGATGTAACCTCTCCTGAAGCAGCCTTGTGATGTACATGGTGAATGAATCGTTGACACGCTTGTAGTGGGTTGTACTTGACAGGTGCAACTGTGTACATGCCTCATGGATTTTGAACTGATGAGAGCCGCATCCAACAGGCTCTTTGTAAGAGATCCCTCTGTACCTCGTCATTCGTGCCAACATATAAATAAGGTAGGAGCTCATGTAAAACGTTTTAGTCCTCCTCAAGCTCAGGAGCTGCTCATGTATACTATCGCTGATCATCTCAGCCCAATTGACATAATCCTTTCCCTCTAGCACTAGGTTGATGTAATAAAACATCCAAGGCTCGAAAATGTAGGACTGTGGGCAACCACCAACCCTGCTCAGCAACATAATAAGATCACAGTATTCTTGTTTCAGGTCCTCTGCTATGATCTGCTTCGGCAACTTCGTTCGAGAAGGCTTGGGAGTGCTCATCCAGTGGGTGTTAATTGTGTCCATGCACCTCTCGAATGTGGAAGCATACATCCGCTCCGCTCGCTCGCTGGATTTGTAAATCATATTTCTGTGCACCGGGATCCCGAAAGCTTCACCAATGGCTGCCGGAGTGAGATTGGCAAGCACTTGGCCATCTGGTGTCGTGATCGACCGGTGTTCTTTCTCGTAGCAATTGGCGCACTCCATTATCACTCGAACACTGAATAGCTGGCGGAAAACCAGCAGTGATATAATCCACTTCGGACGATGTTGTGCGAGGTGACCGAAGCCCGACGACTTCCAATTCCAAACGCCTGTTGAAGGGTCTCCAGGTTGACAGAGCCCAAGTTAGTGTCCGTCAACTTGCCCAGCCTTTGAAATAAACTTCCGACTGGCATGAACGTTTTGCTGAGCTTCTTGATCACGGCTTGTCTTGAGGCACCATTGTCCTTTCCGGTTGTCCTCGCTTCAGCCATCTGCAACATAACAAACATTCATCAGCAATTAAATTTATAAAAATGATACATGATATAGGGGCTGCAGTCGAATTCTAGAAGCTGCAATAACTCTCGTGTTTGCAAACCTCAGCTTCTTCTCTTGAATATATTCGAATTCCGACACTTAGAACGGATTTCTAAGTGAACTCTGATGATTTTACTTCTCAATCAGCAATCAGCAATTTTAATTTCTTAACTTTGCATTTCAAACCAGCAATCAGCAATCTCACACTTTAGCAAGTTCGTGCTTTTCTCTTCAAGGCGTCCCTTTAACCAGCAACTTCAACTCAAGCAAATCAGATTTCAGCCACTAGCAAAGTCGTACCTCTTCTAAGCAACTTCAATCTTCAGCAAACACTCCTCTAATCAGCAATGGCGTACCTCTTCTACTTCAGCAATGGCGCACCTCTTCTTTAGCAATTACTTCTCATCAACCCAAGGCGTACCTCTTTCAACTTTCAGCACAAGCAACCTCAAGGCGTCTTCTTCAGCAACTTGCACTTCTCAGCAAAATTCAAATTCTTTCAAGCCTCAGCAACTCACTGCAATGCTTCACTCTCAGAGCAAGTTCGACTTCCAGCTGTGAAAACAAGTGAAAAGCCTCTCCATTTTATAGCTAAAACTGGAATTCTAGAAGAAGTTAATTTTAGCCAGTGCCATTAAACTCCACTACTCCACTTCAAGAATTCGAATTTTCCCTCTCTGGTGTTTCTGACACTTGTCTTCAGTCGTCGGGAATATTATTCTTCTAGAAACTTGACTTTGACTGGCGTTCTGGATTTTACTTTCGAAAATTTAATTTAAATTCATCATTTTTGAATCCACCAGCCGGAGCTTTGTCACTTGAATTCGAATTTTAAACTTCATCATCTGCTTGGAAAATTCATCTTCGAAGAATTTAAACAAACTTATCTAGGCAACTCCCTTCAGATTCATCATTCGAAGAAAATTCATCTTGAAAACTCATTTTATTCAAATTTGCCTTAGAAAATTAAAAATTTTCCCTTAGGAAAATTCACCATTCGAGCACTGGTTAAATTCTTCACTGAAAAAGTGTCGGCGAAGCTCAGAAGACTTGGAAATCCATTCATCATCACAAATATTCAGTACCCAGAAGCAAATTTTCTTTAGAACGCCTCGAATCGATGGGTACCCAACGAACGGGTTCATTTAATTTTTTTAATTTTGAGCCTTAGAAAAATATTATTTTCATCATTTAAACTCGTTCTTCGCCCGTGATCACTCTGTGTTGCTCTGACTTCTTGAAAAATTTGAAGAACTTGAAATATCATCATCTCTGACTTCATTACTGAGAAAAAGTTGCTCGTGCTCTGAGAATTTTCATCAACTTGAAGCTCTAGGCGTATTTTCCAAGGAAAATAAATTTGCCTTAGAAAATATTTAAATCATCTTTGCATTTTTGAAAACTTGCCTTAGAAAAATTTTGATTGCCAGTGGAGAGGAATTTTTTTATCAACTTCATTTGGACATTTTATTCATTCCCAGCACGCCTTATTTATTTTATTCCCACCTCACACTTGGAAAATATTCATTAAAAGTCCAACGCCTTAGAGAATTTTCAACACTTAGCAAATATTTTATTTTCTTCCTGAGGCGCCTAGCATATTCCATTTTATTCTCAACGCCTTCAAATATTTTCTAACACCTTATATCACCCTCAACGCCTTAGGAAATTCCAACGCCTTATAACTTCCTTACTCAAGGCGCACACTTATCATTTTACTTCAATCACTTTGAAATATTCCAATGCCTTAGGAAATTCCATCTCCCTAGGCGCGCCCTTATCACTTGAAGAGGGATTTAAAATTTCGCCACACACCTTGAAATAATGTTCAAACCTTTAGGCTTAGGCGCCTAGCACACACATGAGGGAAAATCACGCCCCACATACATTCACCACCTTACACGTCCTTGGAAAATTCTCTAACACCTTGAGCGCCTAACATTTACACCTTTCACCACGCTTTGGTAAATTTTTTTACCTTAATTACCACCTTCATTCACTTTTCACATCCAAACATGGGCGCATTTCCTTGTAGGAGGAGGATGACCTTTCAACTTCCCGTTTTTGTCTTCACATGCACAAGTTTGGGCGCATTTTGCCCCTTGAGGAGGACGAGTTTGCTTTGACTTGTTGACTTGCTTCAACTTGAGCGCATTTTGACATGTCTGGTGGATAAACCTTTTGGAGTGACCCTTCGCCTCCTATTTTTTTTGTCCTCACATGCATGCATTTGGGCGCATTTTGCCCCTTGAGGAGGATGAAAAACTTTGACTTTCTTGTTGACTCCTACCTTGGGCGCATTTTCATGCTTGTGAAGGATGGGCGCATTTGGAGGGGTGAGGAGGATTTTTATACTTAGAAATTTTTTTAACTTCCATCAACTTCCCTTGGGCGCATTTTGAGGGTGGAGGCGGATTTTCATGTTTGACTTTGCTTTGACCACCTTGTGAACTGGGCGCATTTCACCCCCTGAGGAGGATGGGCGCATTTTGAGGGGTGAGGCGGATTTTCATATACTTAGAAACTTTTTCAACTTTCCTTCTTTCATTTTGGGCGCATTTTGCCCCTGCTGTAGGATGAAAAGCATTGACCTGTTTGACTTTCCTGCCCTGGGCGCATTTTGCCTTGTGTGAAGGATAAACTCACACTTAGAAAATTTTTCTACGCCTCTAGCTGAGATGGGCGCATTTCCCCATGCCTGCTGGACGAGACTCCAGACTTAGACAAATTTTTATCATCTCGCCAGCTTACGTGCCCTGCTATTTATAGTAAGTTCTCTGAATTTGGACTTCTGAAGCTCGGAATGGCCTGAAATTTTAAACATAGCATCCTCATGCCTTTATCAACTTGTCGACACTGCCACTTTTAGTCACCTTGCTATTTATAGCCTGTTTCTGAAGATGGCTTACTATAAATAGTAAGCTCTTGTTTCTGATAGCTCCCAAGCTCCGATCGAGTTGAAATTCGAATGAGGCGATCCTCACCACGTGACTTACTGCCGACACTGACGCATGCAGCTGATTTACTATTTTTAGCACGTTTCCAATTTGACTTACTATAAATAGTAAGTGCTCCGTTTGACTTGAAATTTCACCGTATAGCTTGAAGACGCTGATCGCGATGGTTTACATCGGTTTCAAGATTTTGACTTTGATGCCCACTTTAGCTCGTCGAAACTCCAATTTGCATTGCATGCGACAAAAGACTCCGCTGTTCGCTGCTAACACCGTGATCGCGAATTGGACCGGCAGCTACGCTGAGACACACTCGCTAAAAATAGCAAGTTCTCTTTAACGAGTGAGAATCCTCATTTGCATGTCACACCATCGCCAAGCTCTTGAAAACCCATCAAGAATCACCCAACATGCAAAAGAAACCCGACATGCAAACCCTAAAAATAGCCTCTAAGGTCAATCCTCGAAGTGGTCGCCTCGACTTGCATGTTACATCACGTAAGGTCTCAAAACCCAAAAGGAATATCCGACATGCAAAGAAAATCTCTGCATCTGGACTGAAATTCGCGCCGGAAGCCTGACTGCTAAAAATAGTAAGTTATCCGTTTTGCTCAAATTTGGCATGCAAGCAGTCTGGTACACTCTGAATGCAGTGTGATGATCGGAATCTCAAAATAGCTGACAAATTGCTCTGAATTTCACACTTACTAAAAATAGTAAGTACCTTGGAATTTGATGAAACTTGGCTGGAAACCTGCTGGATGTCTGCTGACAACAATATTAAGTTCAATTTTCAATTTTCTCACTTTACTTGACCTTGAATTGGCCAGAAACGATGAAACCCTAATTTTATACTTGGCCAATATTTTGCGTTTAAGCTTAATGACGGACACAACCCCCCCGAAAGACGGACACCAGAAAAGAGACAGAGCGAGAGAGAGGAGAAAACCCAAGCCAAAAGACCTGAACGGAGCAAAAATTTAGGGGGTCCCCATCTTGAATGGGGCGAAGGTGTGAAAAGGCCCAAATGTGTCATTTGTCACATACACTAGCCAGGGTCGATTTGACTTAAGGCTTCCTTACTTCTACGCGTAGGTTAGTCTATCGGGGTAGTCCGTACCCTAGACGTCCTACTTCAAGCTATCTACTGGAAAGGGGGACAACTTAACAAGTACTCACAACTATCTCCCTTATACTGGACATCTTTATCCTAGGAGCTTTAATAACTTGACTAAGTTAATCTTTAACTAGTTGTGATCGGTAACTTATTAAATACCCTCAATTCATCCCCTAGTATTAAATAGCTATATGCAAACATACACTCCTTATAAGGAGTCAATACAAATAATGCAATTTGCTCTTCTATGCATCTGTAAATCCTAGTATAATCCGTACACTAATGAATACAGGAGCTAATAGTATAAAACATGCAATAGCCTTCCTATTTCACAAATTCTCTCCTTGTTTAAAGAATCAACAATAATTCTATCATTAAGGCCATTCTTTTAGATATTCGTTTCAAGTATAATGCATAGAACAACCTTCATTTCCTATTCTTTTTCAATCAAAAGATATGAAAACAGGCTTTCATTTGGGAACTCCTCTAATATAAAAGAAGAATAGCAGATTCAGGATTAACAGTAAGAAGAGATAAGCATGCCTGGCAAATGCTTCCCAAAAACGCTGATTTAGTGTGAGATTGCTACAGCAGTAACTACACCTTTGAACTTCCAACCACCACGATTAAAGATAATCTCAATTTTCTTCTCTCTGAAATGGTGAATGACAGGCACTAAAATCTCTGTCAATGCAAACTAAATTCTCTCTTAGAAATGGCGATTGCTCTCATAGCAATAGTAAATTCTCTCACAGTGGAAATAAAACTTCACACACAACAGAGTAAAACTCACTCACAATAATGATCACTCAGAAATAACTTATAAATCTCTTGAAAAGAACATATTTGAACTTCTAATTTCGTGTGTTGAAGAATAAGCAGAGTAGCCATTATATAGTGTTTCAAAACTCAACAAATTCCTCTTCCTAAGGCGTCCAAGCTGCCAGCAAGGTTTGGAATAGTTCAAATAGGAGATGTGTCGCCTTTTAGAGAAGATTTCGACCTTCATTTGATGACAGCAATGAAGAAAGTTCATTTTGCACATGGTAAATTCCCAAAAACGTGACACCTTCTGGTATTGGTGCGATTCAACAGGTAAAGATAAGTGACGGTTAATGCAAAGACAAAGTCCCTCACCAAATGGCGTCCACATTTCCATTTCTCTGGTTGCTATCAAATTCCTTTTAGCCGCATTCTGTTAAATTTGCCATGGTTGCGCGCTTCTACAGGCCCCATCTGCATTTTCACGGGCCTTCTTCTCTTTTTTGACATTTTCTAATATTTACCAATGAAATATTTACCATTGCGTTTCATTTATCAAAGATGCGTTTTTAAAATGGTGACTCAATATTTCATTCGAAATGTTTTAAAGTGATAAAGCGTTTTATTTAGAAATGATTAAATCATTTAGCCAAGGTTCGATTTTAAAATAAAGTGTTTACTTAAAATTTATTCGATTTCCATTCCCTTAATAACATATATCTATATATTTATTTTATTATATTTAAAAAATATATATAGTATAGTTTTAATTTACATAATATATATCTATGTATAATTATTTAAATTTAATAATTTAAATAATCTCATATACATATATATATATTTTGTAAATACTATATTATATACATATTTGATATAATATTAAATATATAATTATATTTACCTTTACATATATACATATTAAATTACAAAGTACGTATATTGCGAGCCAGTCAGCATACTTTCATTATACGTACTTATGTATATGTATATGTAGATTCCGAGGTAATGTCAAAATAATATTTATTCATATTCACGTATATATAACAGGTTGGTTGTGGGTATGTATACATGTATATTTACTTGTATACTTCCTTTATGTATAGGTATTCATAAGTGTATTTATATCAATGCATACGTATGGCATATCCATCTGCTCTCATACGTTTGTATCGACATGAATATACTTATGGACACTCGTACATACCGTATATATATATATATATATATATATATATACATATGCACATGCCCACCTCCTAACGCGTAACATCATTCCACATATGGTTATACTGGCAAGCATCACTTATTCACGCATTCAGAAGTATATACGACTGCTAATGTTCATAAACAAGCCTATGGATGACTTACCCTTAACTCAACAAATTGACTTAGGTTACTCAGTCTATAATATGTGTGTGTATGCCCAATTGGTACTCGTTACTGTTTACCCGACCAAGTTCCTCCCCGAGTGATATCTCTCCTCTGCCTGGAGGTATGAACTTGTTTCCTGCACATCATGATACGACAACGAGAGTCATATGCTCAAAACAAAGCAGAATACATGAAACATTTCAAAAGTTAGATTATTCACAAATCAATAACCTTTTATTCTCCTTTATGCAGTATTTCACCAAGAATAACATCAAATGAAACAACATTCATATTGAAAACAAGGTACAAGCATCATTAATTCACCTCCAGAATTCACATTTACTCTATCTAGTAATGGTAAATAGTAACGTCACAATTTGGGATCTAACATCGGTGAGGGCTATTTTTAGGGGTTTTCAAAAAGTTGTCCGAATAGTATCGTGTGCACAGACAATCTTCAAGGTTTTCAGAATGCAGTTCTTCCAAGTCAAATACAAGACCAAGGTGGTCTTTTTCCATGACTTCCTAAAAATGATTGACACCGGTCTGCATCGGGCACACCTAGAGGTCGATTTGGACAAATTGACAGGCATAGACACTCACAGTCCATAGGTTCCATATGGTTTCACCTTGCATGTTTGATAGCCTTCCAAGGCTAGTTTAGAGGGTTGAATACTACTGGAGCTCTGTGGGTGCAGCGAGTTTGAGTGCATTTCTTACAACCAGGGTGTTCGTAGTCAAAACTTAGCGATTTCATCATACAACACTATCATTAAGAAGAATCAAGAAAAGCGTTAGAAGCGCAAAGCTGTAATGTCCCCTTCTAGCTAGACATCCGTAATTAGTGGATTAGCCTATCATGTCGACCCTTGTAGGCTAATTGTTCTAGATAGAGGGTCCCTTGTGACGGTCACTTGGTCGTCAAAATGCAGTGTTGACCTCCGAAGTTTAGTGGCAGGGTGAATTAAGGCGTTTGGCATGATGTATGTGATTAAATTATGTTATTATCTTTTATTTCACCCTTTTTGGCCTAGGGATCACGTGTCTTCTAAATGGGGGGTCACTTTATTTTTATTTGGCACAGTCATGTCAATGAAGTTGGATGACACAACTGCAAAGAATATTGAATATCAGCAGCAGATAGCGAGTGGTGAAGATATGCTACGGCAACACGTCATCATCTTGCGAAGCATTAATTGCCCAAAGGAAGAAGAAGTCAACGACTGGCTAGAGGAATTGTTGACTAGTGGTGATGTGGTGTAAAACACCCAATTAGGACGTCCTACCCCTCCAAGATAGCATTTATGATAAATAGTTAATTTGATGCCCCTTTCCAAGTTAACTCACTATCCCACTGATCATGTATGTCTAATCCCACTAATTGTGGATGTCTATTTTGGAGGCACTTTGTATATTGGAGTTCTCTTTTAGTTTATAATCAATTAACTGAAGTAGACTTTCCAATTAATTGCTAGGTCACGTACTTTTAGACATAGGAATAAATCTTGCAGATTGGCAAGAACTCATTGTTCACTCAAGGAGATTTTAGGATTGCCTACTCCTTTGAGCTTCTATAAATAAGAGCCTTTGCTCATTATTTTGTAATTTTTATTACTACAAAAAATTTCTGTGCCATTGTGCCATTAGGCTTGCAAGTCAATATTTGTTCACTCTTGGATGAGAGTTATTTGGTTTGATAACTAATTGTGTATGATTTCGTACCTTTGGTGTCCCAAATCTTTGTAAAGCGTTGAGTGAGTTTGAAGAAATAAATCAAAAGGCATCTACAATTTGATCCTAATTTTCAAGATCTATCAATGCCTATTTTTATAATCTATTGTTTCAATTTGCCACTTGGACAGGAGTTCCTCCTCGGAATTTTGAGATTAATGGTTATCGTTTGATGTTGTCTTATGATCTAGATTTCGGCCTACACCTTGGACAGGTGTCGTCACCTCGTCAGGAATCCTGATATCAAGTTCATTGTCCTTTGTTGTTTCTAGTAAGTTGCATCCCAACCTACACCTCAGACAGGAGTTCCTCCTCCTTGGCAATCCTGAGTTTCAACTGACCGTATGAGTGTTTGCTTGCATAAGACCTTATTCCAGCATAGATTTGAAAGTTCAAAGCCTTCAGATGCATTCTGAGAGACGGTCGGCCCAAGTGATCCAACCATCCCATTCCCGCTCCTATGCCCTCTTGCTTTGTTTAAACTTTATCTAGAGGAGATAGGATAGATTTGTAATGTCCCCTTATTAAAATTAGGCTAGCTTGACCTAGAAACATAAAATGCACAAGTTAGCATAAGGGATTTGTATTTACCAATCAATTAACTTGTAAATGAAACTTGCCTTTAGGACCGGCACACATCATGCATAACGAACAAATATCACACAGATCCTTGATCATAGTTAGATTAGATAATTCATGTTGTACATATTAAGAATAAGGCAAATGCATTACTACCCTAGTGTATTTAAATGAAAACATCACATTCTTATATAACCTATAACTATGTACTGAATAGATTTTCGTCCTTCCCTTTTTCCTAACCCCAACGAGGGATGGTAGAATTATTGTGCCAAGGGCGCGTGAAACAGTCTACAAGTGGACTCCTCAAGGTTTCTTACCTATCTTGGGACCATCCATCAAGTGACTGAATTACTCCGCCTCTCCCTCCACAAACTCCCTATCCTCAATTGGGTATTAGCGAAAGTGAGTATGCTCAAAAATCCATTCTTATATTAAAGAATCATAATTGCTTATAAGGTTCAATAATTGCTGCAAGCATCATTATTGCACCATCATAAATAATATATATATTCTACATAAATATGTATATATCATTATTTCTATATAACTATGTATATAAATATATATATTCTATTTAAATATGTATACATTATTATTTCCTATTGACTTCAATTTATATCATTATTTCTGTAACGACCTATCCCTTGTGTAAATTAAAATTTTCCAATTCTCACTTTAAACATGTAAAGGTAACAAGTAACAAAGACAATATAATAAATTTTTTCCTTTCTTTATTGATAAATATGTACAAGTTACAATATATTTCCACATGAATTTCATTTTCATTGCAAATATAAATCAAAGTTCAAAAGTAATACAGTTACATACATAGCTCGTAAGCTTTTGTACAAATAGAAGCAAGAAGGTCCAGGAGTTCGTCCTTTCAAATCTTGGTACATCGCCGCTTGCTGTGGAGGAAAAACATCACTCGGGCGCTTTTCTGCCAACCACGGACTTATAATGCAGTCCCCCGCACACCTATCGTTAGATAGATGGCCCTCCCTTCGAAGAAGAGATTGGTAGGGTATCCTTTAATGATTACCAATTGAGCATAGTGCTGTGTCCTACACAACTAGAACCTTACTATTTCATAATCTCGAACTAGTATTCGAATCACAATGAACTGACAGTGTAGTCTCAACAATCTCACACCTAAGTGGATGTTGTACCTTTCACTACTTTGGCCAAAGTATTCTCATTCAGTACTTCGAATGAAGGTCATCTATCATAAACACTATTTAGGGCCAATTTGACTTGGGGCTACCTTACTCTACGCGTAGGCTATGTCCTTCAATGGATATTTAGTCACCTCAGACATCCTACCTCAAACAGTCTACTAGAAATGAGTCAATAAACAAGTATCTAATATCCTAACTCCTGATTCCGGGAATCTTTATCCTAGGAGTGAAGCTTGTCAGAGTTAACCTAATAACATAAGCTAAGGATCATACTTGGTTTGATGTCATTTCGTTCCTAGTAGATATTATTTACTCTACGTATTCTCCATTTACAGAGATTATATAAATTTGTAAACTTCAAGCAAATGCATATAAAGCTAAGCTATCCTTAAGCCTTAAGACAATTGATTGCCTTCTTTAAATCCCATTTTCCATATAAACTTCTTTTAATCTATCAATAAAATATATTGACTTGCTCAAGTATTTACCCTTAATTGCATTGATATTCCTTATTCTTTTACTCTTCATTTACAATTAAATCCCTTAAGCATTTATTCTTTAAGAAGCTTATCAAACAATATAATTTGCTAATAGCATACTAATTGCAACTGGCAATTTCAAGACTAAAAGAGAAGATCATTTAAATAAAATTCATAAACTAGATATCATGCCTGTGAATAAGAGCTTCTCTCCAGCACTGTTATGGCAGCAGCTTCCAATTGAAGATGACGGAATGCAGTTTATCTTTCTCTCAAATATAGAGACTCTTCTCACAGCACTCTCCCTAAACAATACTTCTCTACTGGAAATTGCTATTTCACTTCTTCCTACAAGATATTTAAAGCACAGTCTGATAATTGCAGCTGATACAAACTTTAGTTCTCACACTCTAAATTATATGATGCAATGCAGCATTAACAACTCACAGCAGAAGCTTAGAAACTAATAGGAAAACTCTCCAATTCGCCAAAGATGAATTGCACAAGACCTATTTCAATGGATGGCTGGGTGAGTATTTATAAGCCCGTGTTAGCAACTGTTTCCTCAATTTCGGGCATGCAAAATGACAACCAGGCGTATGAACTCAGTCAAACGTCACTTGGCAAGTGTTTAAACCCTAAGTCATCTTTCAAAAGAGTGATTCGACCTCCATAGAGCCAGCAATTGAAGAAATTTTCAACTTAATCATTATCCCTTCAACAAACTTCACATGGCAAATTTGCTAGGTCGATAGCTCATGGCGTCTTCAGATTTTTAAGGTATTATGAAGCAATAAGTTAGGTAGTTCGTTCCAAATGAAAAGGTCATGTCTCAAATGTTTCCACGTCGCCATTTCGTGGCCTTAAGACCAGCATTCGGGTTATCAGACCAGGTCGCAGCCCAGGGGTGCGCGTTTTACTTCATTCGCCATTTCCATTTTTCACGGGTATGATCTTTCAAAACGTATTTTTCTATTTTTCAAATGTTCTTAAACTTCATAATGAAATATTTTCCATGGCGTGATTAAACTAGGAGGTGCGATGAAGTCTTAATATTTCTTCTTTTCATAAAGTCATCAAACTTAATATTTCCCATTCTAAATATTATCACGAGATTATCTGTTGTACCCCAAAATTAAAATTTTTGTTACACTTAGATATTTTGAAGAAATGAGTAAAAGCCTTGTTAAATCAGTCAAAAAGGTCAAAATTTGGGCGTGCATGTCTTGCATGAGGGGTTAAAATGCAAAATTTTCAAATACTGACGATTTGGGTCTGCTCAGAGCAGCTTAACCTACAAAACCCAGATCTTAGTTTTTCATCCCTAAATTTTAGGAAAATTGCTATTTTTAGAAATTTTCTAAAATTAGTAACGTTTTCTGGGTTTTTTTGGTTTTCTTTGGAAATGAATACTGGCCAAACTTTCTAAAAATAGAAAGTTTGTCCGTCAGGGTCCAAACTGATTTTGATTGGCTCAAACTACGCCCATATCACGTTGGTGCAGTTAGAATCTCAAAATAATCAGTTTTGCCCTACTGGGTCTATTCTACTTTTTCAGAAGCATATCAGGAGCTCCGAGGTCATTAATGGAGGTCTGTTGGCTGCCGGGCGTCAGTTTTAGCATTCAGGCATTCAGCAGAAGGCGAGTTGGTAATAGCACGAAGAACGAAGAAGTTGTAAAATGATGAAAATTTTCTAACACTGGCAAGTTTGGGCGCCCCAGAAGAGAAAAGGCGCCCACCTTTTTAGGGCATCAGTGTTGGTTGAATATTTTGTAAACTTAGGAGGTTTGGCAAAATGGTGATTTCAACACAGTGTGTGAGTTAAACTCTCCTATTTAAGGGAAGGCTCCTCCTATCTAATTAACTAAAAACAAATATGGGTGGAACGATAATCTCTCCTCTTGTTTTAGGAAAGATTAAACTCTTTTCTCTTCACAGAAAAAGTAATATGGACTTTTAAATGAACTTTCACAGCAGCTTGCAATAAATTCAGTAGAAAGGAAATGAAGTTTCCTGAAAGCTCAAAGACTTCCGTCACTTCCTTCGGGACGGGAAAACAACCTCAAGCGCAAAGTCATGAAAATCTGCAATCCTATCTACCCTTTTGAAAGATAATTCTAATGATAATATACAACATAAAACAACACAAAGTCTGTAAGTATGATGTACCTATTAACTACTATGAATGTGAATCGTTACGAGCACAAAGACTTGCAATTCTTCTTAATTTCTAAATTATGAATTCAATCCTCAACATTTACAGCACAAAGTCTGAAAATATTTTAATTGAAGCTCTCCCTAGCAATCTTCCACAATCTTCAAATAATCACAAAGTAATGCTCCAAAATGACAAAAGAACACAATGGATGCAAAGTAGGATTTCAACACAAAGTCTGAAATCTGCAACTCTTTGATATTATTTGAAAAAGATAAACTTATAACTATAAAACTCAAAGTCTTTATGAGTACAAAATTCTGCAGAGTTTTCTTGCTTGCCAAAAAGATACAAAATTACAAAGGACTCTCTCAAGTATTTATAGGAGAGAGGTTATGAGAAAAAGGTGGGAGGATCCCAACTAACTTGAGAAATTCTCTCAACCACCAACTACTTGCAATTGACTTATTCAAAATTACAGTCTTAAACTATTTTGACTTGTAATTAGATTACATGTAATTACAATTTACAAAACTGCAAGTGAAAGAAACACTTGCGATTACAAAATTTGTTTTTACATGTAGTTTGTCAAAACAAAATTACAAATGCATAATTGAAATTATTCTAAGTGTCCAATACATGACTCTAACTACATCATCCTTGAATAGCGATGAAATTCATGCTGCTTCAGGATATTAGAACTTGAAGTATTCAGGATTAGTGAAGACATCTTGAACTTGGAACGGGAATTTGCATTCTTAATGATCTGTGTCCTTGGCAAACTTCAACCTTATCACAGGCTTGGAGTAGTACCATTTCTTTAGGAAGGAAGTTCTTCTCTTCGTTGCGTTCTTTTTCCATGCTTGATTTACTTTGTCCCTAGATGGTTTCATGAGGATTATTGACCTTCAGGCTGCCCCATGAATTATTGTTGTATCTCTTCTTCTTTTGTTCACTGATGAAGAACCCATAACACCTTATTCAAGATGAAATTGCTATAAAACAATTCCCATGCCTTGATTTGTTGGTTTGATAGATCATTTGTGTAAACAAAACTGACAAGGGAAGGGATAAATTGATGCAAAAATGGGCTCACAAGTGAATTTCGGGTTTTGGAAGGTTGATAACAAGTGCATAATGTAATCGGGATTTTTGGAACATATTGCAAGTGAATAAAGTGCAAGGTAGGAAAAGTGAAAGGTAATTGCAGGTTATCATTTTAACTTGTAACCTTGGTCAAAATCTCCTACTTGTAATCAGATTATGAAAACCCGATTTTCAGCCAAGGGCATCATTTTTGCAGAAAATGATAATGATGATGAAGAAAAATGGTAATGGCAAATGAATATGAAATGAAGGCAAGTGAATGAAAAGCGAATGGAAAGGCGAATGAAAGAGAGAGAAAAACGTTTTTATGAATGAAGGGCGAATGAATAATGATTGTGTATGAAAGATAAATGAATGAAGGGCGTGTGAAGTGGAAAAACGCGTTTTCAGCTATACACTTTTTTTATAATATGCAATCTCAATCTCCATAGAAAGGCAACCCAAGAACAAAAGCTTTAAAACAACAAAAATAGAAAAATAAAAAGAAACAAAGATCATACTTGCAACAAGCTAAAATAAAGAAAAATAAATAAATAAATAAAACCCTAGGCGCCTTGAACAAACTCAAATTTGCAAAAATGTGGCAATGGTAGATCAAAAATGGGGGATTTAATAAAGTTGCAGACCTTGTTAAGTGTTCTTCATGCCAAAAATCTCTTCAATGGGGGTACATATGAGCAAGAGCAAGCTACAAAATTCACAAAAACACTTGCAAAATTAATTTCGGGTTTTTTGATGCTCATTGCAAGTAAAAAAATAACAAATAAAACTTCAAAAAATGCCCTTTACTTGCAAATCGGGTTTTTAGATACACTTTGGAAGTGATTTAAGTTAAAATAGGAACTTTTGGAGCTCATTGCAAGTAAACTTTTAAAAATAAAAAGAAATAGGGACTTTTAGAGCTCATAACAAGTCACTTAAGTGAAATCGGAACTTTTTCAAGTCATTGCAAGTGACTTTAAGTGAAATCGGAACTTTTTTAAGTCATTGCAAGTGACTTTAAGTGAAATCGGAACTTTTTTAAGTCATTGCAAGAAACTTTTTAAAAAGTAACTTGTAATAAGAGGAAAAAGTTCCTATCACTTGTAAGTTATATAAAAAGTTACTACAACTTAAAATTAAAACAAAAAGTAACTTGTAATAAGAGCAAAAAGTTCCTATCACTTGTAATAAGAAACCAAAACCCCTACTTGCAGTGATGCTCCAAAAACCCGAAATTGACCAAAAACACACTAAAAATGACTAAGAATTTCATGAAAATGGACGAGGGTAAGTGAAAAGTGCTAACCCAAAGGACTATAGACCTAAAATTGAATTTTCTAACCTTTGCACCTCGTAAAACGTGCCTTAGAAGAGAAAATCTTCAAATTTTATCAAAATTTTAATAGGTTATCCCAATTTTTAGCAAGTCAAAAATTAGGGACAACAATCAGATGATGGAATTAGGGTTTACTCCTCCAGTCAAAGTTGTTCATTTCTCTGCCAGCTCCGCAGCGAGTTTGACAGCGCAATCAACAGATTATCCAGTCATTCGAAATTCGGCGCTGAACGGGGGTATCCACACTGATGACAGAACAAGAGAAAATGAGAAATATCAAAAATTAACTAAGTCTGGAAGGTTTGGGCGCCCCAGGAGTAAAAAGGCGCCCAAGATTTCAAGGGGCTAAACAGATGAATTCATAAAAGTTGCTCTAATATGATCTCTTCGCAATCGATCCAGCTTTCCAATGAGATATCCAACACGTCTATCGGAGGTCGCAGTCGCCAGATATAAGAAGCTGAACAGAGGGTCTGGCAAGAGTTGAATTTCAAAGTTCAGAAGCAAACGCAAAAGGATGAAAAATAAACTAAGTCTGGTGAACATGGGCGCCCCCAGCCAAGATGGGCGCCTAAACTTTTGAGGGGTCAAAATCCACTTTTTGACAAAATCTCTCCCAGAAGACCCCTCCTAATTCTTCGTCAGCTTAGCAATGAGCACAATAAGCAAACAATCCAACGTCCGGAGCTCCAGATTCAACGAGATCATCTGTAGAAGAGGAGTTAATGAAGAAATTAAAGATCATGAAAATGGCTTACTCTGGGTAAAATGGGTGCCCCTGGAAGGAAAAGGCACCTATAAATTCGGAGGTCAAGATGAAGTTTTTCGCCAGAGGTGCCTCCAAGATAACCTTTTCAGAATCGGTCTGGCTTCGCCATGGATCTTTCAACTCACCTGTCGAATCAATCTACAAACGGGAAATCAGAGGCGAAGTAGGAGATCAAAATGGAGAAAAGTTGAAAATATCAAAAATTTGACTAACACTGGATAAAGTGGGTGCCCCTGGAGAACTTTGGCGCCCAACTTCTCATGCCTTTGGAATTTTTTCAAGATTTTCAAAAGCTTTCAAAATTGCGAGTAAAGGAAGGCGTCCAAGTTCAATGAAGCTGAGATTTAGGGTTTTGGAAATAAAAACAAAAGAAAGCAAAGTAAAAAAAACAAAACCCTAAGTTTATTTAACACCTCTCTTTCATGTTATTTTCATTATTTTTGCAGGTAGCCTTCAAAGGAGAAAGTTGGAGCAGCAAGTTTGAAGAATTTTTATGATTCAAGAAATCATGATTGCTGGTTTTTCACCAGATTTTTCAGATCAGCAAGCTTAAACCCTTGCTTTTTCAAACTTTTTCATCCTGAAGTTCAAGTTTTTCAAGAACAAGGCCAAGGTTTTAAATTTTTCAATCATCTGGGTCTTTGCACTTTGTTCTTCTGAAGGAATTTTCAAAGAACTTCATCAAGTTGCAGCAGTTGCTTTTATTTTGCATGTCAGTGAAAACCTCAGTGCATTCAGTTTTCAACCATCTGGGTCCTCTCAAATCAGTCTTCTGAAGAAAACCCATATCACAGCTTTTTTCAAGAAAGTTTCAAATCCTAGGGTTGGTTTCTTTTTCGATCAGCCATCAAGGTTTTGCAAATCTAATCAACTGGGTTCGTTTCTAATCATATTCTGAACATAACCCAGGTGCTAGCTTTTTCGGTGAAAAATTGAAGAAATTAGGGTTTGCTGCTTTTTCAGGTAAAATTCAAAATTTTCAAAAACGGACGATCTGGGTTGTTTTGTAGCGAATTTCTAAACAAAATCCATATCTCAGAAAATTTTTCAAAAAATTTGTCCGTTGAAACAAGAAAATCAGCATTCTAAAAATAGAAATTGCTCAGAACTTGTCAGAACTAAGGCGAGTTTACAGTCATTCTTCAAGGTTTCCGAAATGGAGTACACTCCCAATGTTTTCAAAACTGAATCAGCTCTCTATCACGATTACATCAAAACAGCTGAGACAGACTTGCATCACATCAAGCCGGTGTTCGATCTACATGCCTTGGAGAGCGTAGGCAACACCTCAATCAGGAACCTGGGACATTCTGGACTCCTCGCAGCAGCATCTATTCCTTTATCAGTTCAAAGTCTTGAGTTCGTAATCGCTTGCATCAAGCATTACAACTCGGCTACAAGGGAGATCCAGTCAGCAGATGGCAGATTGATTTGCAGTCTAAAGCCTGATATGATCGAGAAGTGTTTTTCCATTCCCCCATGGCCTGAAAGCGTCACTATCTCAAAGGGTGAATGTGAAAGGGTATGGGTGATGCATAAGGAAAAATACAAGAAGAAGATTGTAATGAAGTGAATGAAAGAAAAACATAGAACTCTGCCAAGTCACACTTCCATGATGTCAGCAAAGTTCGAGAAAGCGGCCAATGAGGTCGAAGATTTCCTGAGATTTGTTGTAGATGCTGAAGATATTCTAGAAAAGTGGTGTTTTGCTATTGAGGGCATAGATGCACTGAACCGAGACGTAGTTTCTAATTTTCTAGCGGACGTGATTGAGCTTTAAAGTAGCTTTCTTCTAGAAGCTTTCTTTCCCGCTTTCTTTCTATTCTTGGAATGATCCTTATCCATTCTTTGAGAAGGGAAAGAAGATAAAATGTAATAGTTGGCATTTCCCGCTTTTTCTGCTTTCTAGGGTTTTAGATGTTATCTTCTTTCTAGATTTAGTAATAAAGCTTGCTTGCTGAGCAAGCCCTAGATTGTGAAAGCGAGGAGATTTTAGGGTTCCCTACTCCTCTGCTTGTCTATAAATAAGAGCCTTTGCTCATTAGTTTTCTTTTAACGGTTATTGTGATAGCAAATTGCGAGCCTGTATTGCAGCAAGTTGTTATTCAGTTTCAGTTCACTTTGTTTTAACCGTGCTAGTGAGAACAAAACGCGAGCCTATTGTGCCTTCTATTTGTTACTCAAGTATTGTTCAATTGTGTTGTGATAGCAAATTGTTGAGCCTCTTTAGCCAACAAGGAGTTAGTGTAATTGCTGTTTCTATTGTGTGAAGAATAAGGTTGCAAGCCTCTTTAGCTGCAAATTCTTGTTCCAGGCATGTTAGAAGTGAGTTTGTTTCAGAGATTTGAGTAATAAAATCACGAGCCTCCTTTGCCTTGGTCCAAAATCTCAGATTTCCGTTATTTATGTTCTACTTTTATGATCTTGATTTCAACTTGCATTGAAGTGTGTAGGTGTTTGTTGAGAGATAGTTTATTGAATTATTTTGTCAGAAAATCTACCTTGTCCATTTCTAGTTTCTCTTGCTCTGCTATTACTTGAGAAGCCAGAAACGTCTTTAGTTTAAGTTAGTCATAGTTGAAGTCCTTAAAATCGGAAAATCTCAGCTGCGGCGTTTGTGTTTAATAAACCTTGTGCTCTAAGCTGATCAAAAAAGATAGGCAACTTAGTTTAGTTTACTTTCTTTCAAACACCATCAGCAAGAGGGAGCTTCCCCTCCTAATTTGAAGAGCAGTTTATCTATGCATAGCTGTCCGTTTCAAATACGCATTCCAGAGGTGCGAATTTAAACGCCAACATTATCAAAGATGCGTTTCATTGAAAACGAATTGAGGCTTCCATTATTTTACCAAGGTATTAAATTCAACTTCCAAAATTACCCAAGGTAATATAAAATTGATTTCCTAAATCACTTAAGGTAATAATATTATATTCAATTATTCTTATATATTTAATATATATATTTATATATTTTTATTATAGATTTATTTACTCCGATATATATGTATATATATATATTTAAATATTACTATTTAAATATATTTACATATATACATTTATATATATTTAATTAAAACTATAATATAAATATATAAACATTCACATATTTAAATATTTACACTTATACGTATTAATTGTTACATATGTATATTGCGAGCCAGTTAGCATACTTTCAATATACATACATACGTATTCGTGTAAATATGATTATATGTAAATTCCAATCAAATATTATTAACATCATTATTCATAGGCAATAGGTAACGTGGTTATGTATATATATATATCACTATACGCAGTGTACACGTAAATGTATGTATACCATGTCGACACGTTTGTATGGGCATATCCATCTGCCGAGCATACGCATGTATTGACATGTATATACATATGGATACGTGTACATAATATACATGTATACACATACTCACTTGACCTATTCATATATAACCATTCACGTTTCCCACACTAAGGTCAAAGCACAGTAAGTCAGACAAATAAGTAATCATCACTTTTCAAAGCACAAAGAAGTAAACATAACTCCAAGCCTAAGGATGACTTATCTAGACCAACATAATTGACTTGGTTTCTCAGAACCTATACTGACGTGTGTGTGTATGCTCAATTTGGTAATCGTTACTATTTACCCGACCAAGTTCCTCCCCAAATGATGTCTCTCCTCTGTCCGAAGGAACAGTCTTCAAACTTGCACACCATGACATGACATCGGCAGTCATATGCTCATAACAAGGTAAAAACATCTCACAAGTTAGAATAACATTATTCCATAATTGTATGCAACATTTAATCAAGAATTGAATCAATAGAAGTAACAATCAAATGAAACCATCATTTAAACAAAACACCATTATTGATAACAAGAACATCTTTGTTTTATTCATCATATTGATTCATCTGTTACAATCAATTTTCCCTATGAAATAATAGCTATAGAATTCGGGGTGTAACAATTTCCAATAAATATTTATATTTCATTGTTTAATAATATCTATATTCTATATGCATATATTTATATTATTAGTTCCCATGTAAATATATCTATATTTATAATAATATTTACTGCTGCTGACTGTTTTATTCCATTTCCCCTTATTCAACTCTTCTTCAAATCTGTTTTCAAGACATCTTTCAGTCCTTTCTTCCTTCCATAAATAATTCGGTGTTTTGTTTTTGGTTTAGAATATATTCTTATATTCTCTCTATATGTCCCTCCTCCCTCCATATCCTCCTCTCTTGCTGAGTATGCTTTCATTTATACCTCATGGAAAAGGCATCTTTGGAAGGTCATGACTTGTCCCACTCCATCGCACCCTTTGGTAGCTTTGATTGCTGCCTTAATTGATTTTTAATTATGTAATGTCCCCTTCTCGAACCTGATCCTTCCAGTGACCGTTGGCCTTTTTCTGGAAACCCGAAGGCTAGTCGGAAGGTAAAATTAGGGTTTCCTATTTTTAAGGATGTCTTTGCTCTGAGTTGGTGGATTCAATGGCGGATTCTTTCTGGGTTTTCAGAGAGCTTCGCAGTGGTATGTTCATTTCGGCATTCTGAGCATTTTCTGGAATTTACTATTTTTAGTAAATTCTATTTTTGGCAGTATTCCTATTGAGTTCGGCATGGTTGACTCTCTGATTCAGTTTGATCTGTTGACTTGCTCTTGTATGGCTTCGGGGCACAATTGGAGAGATAAGTTGAGATATTTAATTAAAGTCACGTTTTAATATTATATTATAACGTTGACCCCTTGGCCTAGTCTGTTGACTTCAAGTTGTTTTGAAAAGTGGTCTCTTGAGGGTGGCGCCTTCATAAAGGATTATTTCATAATTTTCTAAAGTCAAACCAAGCTCTAAAGTGGACGCCATTATTAAAATATTGAATTTAATTAAAAAGGTCAATATTGAGCTTGAAGGAAAAGGACGCCATTTCTTGAAGGGGATTAGGGTTTTGACTTGAAGAAGAGTTTAGGGTTTCGAGAAGTCAACAGGAAATTATAAAAGGAAGACTTGGTTCATCATTTGATTATCTTTGATCTACAGGAATGTTATGCTGCCGGATTGGCTTTGGGATTGCTTCGAGGAATGAAGGCCTCCTAGCTCGGGCATCGCTTCTTGCTTGCAATACAGCGGACTAGTGGTGATTTAGTCTAGTTTGTGAGTTTGCTTTGAGATTAGTGCATTGTAATCAGCTTGTAGCTTCCTTGTTTCAGTTTTGCATATTAGAGTTTTTCATGCCATTTCATTATTTGCTACAGCAGATTCGTTTTTGTAATCATAAATCAAAAAAGACAAAAAGATTGCATCTGGGTATTAACCCATCCTCATTGTAGGCTTTAGGCGCCATACTTCTCCAGTTTGCAGATTTTTTAGAGCTTGCATTTATTTTCTAGAGCAAATCGCCCTTTCCTAAAGCCGTACCTCTTGCTGTTTGCATTGAGATCTGTGCATAAATAATATGAGGCTGTTTGGTTTGATTTCTGAGTCTTAGTTTTGGCGCCATCCTTCTTAAGGAGTATTGCATTTTGTTTTAAGTCAATCCGTTGATTCAGATGAGAGTTATGAACATTTGAGTGGTTTCATAGACTGCTGTTTACTCATTAAAAGTGCAGATTTGTAACAAAAATCAGGAATTAGTATCTTGATCATTGAGGATATTATTGTTTGGCATCTTTATTCAAGATCGGGAATGTTCTCTATGATGTAATGCTAATCATCCAAATTCTTAAGATATTGGCAGGCGATTGATCCTTATTTTGTAAACTGACAGTAGTACTGGCAGTCACTTTCATTATTGCTCAATTCTGATATGTAACGCTCTCTTTCATTAAAGTTGTTTGTAATAGATTTATCTCCGCCCTATGGTAGCTACTTCCCATTCTGGGTGAGCAAGCACATTCTGGGTGTTGAGTAGTTTTAGCTTTCAGCATTTATTTTCAAGCATTGTTATTTGTAATTACTCCGCCATATGGTCGCCCCTCACTCCATTCTGGATTGGGTAGCACATACTTGGTGTTGAGTTCCTTTCCAGCAATTAGAATAGAAGATCCTTTGACCATATGCTCGCCATCATCGGCGCCATTCTTGGTTAGAGTTACAGCATAAGCATTTTGTTTCAGATCCTCTGACCAATGCTCACACCTTGCCCACATCGGGATCCTGGTGTACATTCTGGTTAGAGTTGCTTTTGCACGTTTGGGTTTATCTTCTAACCTTAACGGGTGCGTTGATTGTAATTTGTAATTTGCAATTTGTTAAAATCGAAAAAATTTGGCTCGGAATATTTCAAATTATTGCCTACTTAAGCTGCCTTTTGTATGAGCTGATGCGCTTTTAAAATGATTCACTTCAGCCTTTTAATGATTTGATTTTTATTATTTTAAGATCAGAATTAATTATATATGATGTCTATATTGATACTTATGTCTTATTTTATAATAACATTTATAATAATATTATCATTAATCTTTATAATGATTTTTAGATTATATTTATTATTTTGATGTTTGTATTTTAATATTTTGTCTTTTAATCATGAAAATATAATAACAATGAATTGCCAATAGATTATTTTATGACTATAATATTTAGTATTTGTATTTTTTGGTAATTACAATATTATATTTAATATTTATAGTTATAATTTTACCTTTAATAATAATAATTACAATTATAATATTAAATAGTAATGTTTTTAATATGTAATTTGTTTATCTCAAAACCCACGAATTCAAGTTTGTAAATCAGTATAACTTAAAACTACTTGAATTAGACATTAAAGCAGACAACCAGGTAGCTCAATCAAGTAGGTAAGTAGCTCAATCAGACAAACAAGTAGCTCAAGCAAGCAAATAAGTAGCTCAAGCACACAGGCAAGTAGCTCAAGCACACAAGCAAGTAGCTGAAGCACACAAGCAATTAGCTCTAGTAGACATGCAGGTAGCTCAAGCACACAAGTAGCTAGCTCAAGCAAACAAGCAACTAGCTCAAGTAGGCAAGCAGGTAGCTCAAAGATGTAGACAACTAGCTCAAGCAAGTAGGCAACCAGCTCAAGTAGACAAACAAGTAGCTCAAGCATGCAAGCAACTAGCTCAAGCAAGTAGGCAACCAGCTCAAGCACGCAACCAAGTAGCTCAATCAAACAACCAACCAACTTAAGCAACTTGACATGCAACATTTTTAACATTTTTAGAGTCTTTAAGCATAAAGCAATTATAAGAAGACATCTTGTTGAAGATACATGAAGTAACACATAGATACATGTCATACATAAAGTATGAATATGCGGCACGAATACATGTAATACATAGAGTATACACAAGAAGCATGAAGCATATATGTGAATAATACATGAAGTATACACACGAGTACATGAAGTCACAAAACATTTATATGAATACACGTAAACTATACACTTAAATACGTAAGTCGCATGAATACACATATACACACAAGTCACAAAACATTTATTTTGCAAAGCATACACTTGAATACATGTAAGTCACAGAGTATACACTTGAATATATTGGAATACACATAAGCCACAAAGCATGCACTTGAATACACACAAGTTGTAAGATATACACTTGAATACACTCGAATACACATAAGTCACATGGTATACACTTGAATACAATTGAACACACATAAGCCACAAAGTATACACTTGAATACACATGAGCCACAAAGTATGCATTTGAATACACTTGAATACAAAGTCACAAAGTATACAAATACAAGTCATAGAGTATACACTCAAATACATATACAAGTCATAGAGTATACACTCGAATACAAATATATCTCAAATTCAAATACAAGTTATAGAGTATGCACTCAAATATAAATACAAGGTCATAGAGTATACACTCAAATACTATCACAAGTCATAGAGTATACACTTCAAATACAAATACAGTCATAGAGTATACACTTGAATACAATTGCAAGGTCATAGAGTATACACTCGAATATAATCACAAGTCATAGAGTATACACTCAAATATGAATACAATCGAATGAAGTATACTGTCAGACAATTGGGAAAGGAAATTCAGTGCATCCCATACTACACCGTGGACCCCTCCACCAGCCCAAGGTCATCAAGTATACACATGAGTATGAAGCATACATGCAAATACACATAATACACAAAGTATTCACAGGAACATATTTTACAAAGCATACATATAAGTCACAAAGTATTGAATACACATACATTATCTCAAAGTATACACTTGAATACATGTAAGGCACACGTAGTATACACAAGATGGTAGGATGACTGCTTTAATACCACTTGTATGTCTTCTTATTAAAATTAGGCTAGCTTGACCTAGAAACATAAAATGCACAAGTTAGGATAAGGGATTTTGTATTTACCAATCAATTAACTTGTAAATGAAACTTGCCTTTAGGACCGGCACACATCATGCATAACGAACAAATATCACACAGATCCTTGATCATAGTTAGATTAGATAATTCAGGTTGCACATATTAAGAATAAGGCAGATGCATTACTACTCTAGTGTATTTAATTGAAAACATCACATTCTTATATAACCTATTGCTATGTATTGAATAGATTTTCGTTCTTCCCTCTTTTCTAATCCCAACGAAGGATGGTAGATTTACTGTGCCAAGGGCGCGTAAATAGTCTCCAAGTGGACTCCCTCAAGGTTTCTTACCTATCTTGGGACCATCCATCAAGTGACTGAATTGCCCCGCCTCTCCCTCCACAAACTCCCTATCCTCAATTAGGTATTAGCGAAAGTGAGTATGCTCAAAAATCCATTCTTATATTAAAGAATCATAATTGCTTATAAGGTTCAATAATTGCTGCAAGCATCATTATTGCACCATCATAATATATATTCTATTTAAATATGTATACATTATTATTTCCAATTGACTTCAATTTATATCATTATTTCCAATAAATATTTATATTTTATTATGTAATAATATCTATATTCTATATTTATATATTTATATTATTAGTTCCCATGTAAATATATCTATATTTATAATAATATTTACTGCTACTGACTGTTTTATTCCATTTCCCCTTATTCAACTCTTCTTCAAATCTGTTTTCAGGACATCTTTCAGTCCTTTCTGCCTTCCATAAATAATTCGGTGTTTTGTTTTTGGTTTAGAATATATTCTTATATTCTCTCTTTATTTCCCTCCCCCCTCCATATCCTCCTCTCTTGCTGAGTATGCTTTCATTTATACCTCATGGAAAAGTCATCTTTGGAAGGTCATGACTTGTCCCACTCCATCGCACCCTTTGGTAGCTTTGATTGCTGCCTTAATTTATTTTTAATTACTGCCTACTTAAGCTGCCTGAGCTGATGCCCTTTTAAAATGAATCGCTTCAGCCTTTTAATGATTCGATTTCTATTATTTTAAGATCAGAATTAATTATATATGATGTCTATATTGATACTTATGTCTTATTTTGATAATAACATTTATAACAATACTATCATTAATCTTTATAATCATTTTTAGATTATATTTATTATTTTGATGTTTGTATTTTAATATTTTGTCTTTTAATCATTAAAATATAATAACAATGAATTGCCAATAGATTATTTTATGACTATAACATTTAGTATTTGTATTTTTTGGTAATTACAATATTATATTTAATATTTATAGTTATAGTTTTATCTTTAATAATAATAATAATAATTATAATATTATATAGTTAATGTTTTTAATATGTAATTTGTTTATCTTGTTTTCAATGATTTTTATCTCAATGCTAAAATTTTGGGGGACATGACAAGATCAAAAGTTAGCTTAGTTATAGTTAAGATCTGCAGAAACCAGAGAAAACTTTAGCTGCAACGCATTGTGTTTATGCACCCATGTGTCCTGTTGCTGAGTAAAAAAGATAGGAACTTAGTTCATTTTACTTTTACGCAAACATCAGTGAAAAAGAGGGAGCTTCCTCTCCATAATTTGAAGAGCAGTCATTACGCACTATGCATAGCTGTCCGTTTCTAATAAGCACTCCAGAGGTGCTAATTGAAACGCCAACAATGTTTGCAATGTCACCTTTTACTTTCACTTGCTAATCTCTTTGTTTTTCAAGTCTTAGCCATTTCTTTTTTTGTTTCAACTTTCCACTGCCAAAGCCATCTGCACATAGAGGTGGGAACTTTATTATAATAATGCAATCACAAATAATCTACAAAGCTGTTAATTTGAAATGATATGGACTTGACATACAAATGATAACTAATGAAGGACAAAAACAGCCATCGAGTTTCAGTTTTGGATGGTGACAACACGTTCTTTATTTTCTGTAGTTGTCTTTTTGCATAACGAAAGATAGAAAGTGTAATCTTCTATGGAATTCAGACCATCACAAATACATTTGCTTGACCTATTGATTGATTGATTGATATATATATATATATGTGAACAGGGATATGTATTTACTCTATATGCCTATGTATAAATTTTTTTCTCTCCTCTTCTTATGGCTTACTATGGGAATTATGTATTAACCTAACTCCATGCATGTTGGTATTCTTGAATCAATTCCAGATATGTACATTATTTGTCTCTGAGCAAATTCAAGCAGGAAAAGTTGCTTTGGGCGGTCAGAAAGAAGAAACATCTAATGCAGTCATTATTGATGGAAAAGCACTTGGGTTTGTTCTTTCGGATGAAAACTTGAAAAAGATGTTCTTAACA
Source organism: Sequoia sempervirens (assembly GCA_007258455.2). Classification (NCBI taxonomy): domain Eukaryota; kingdom Viridiplantae; phylum Streptophyta; class Pinopsida; order Cupressales; family Cupressaceae; genus Sequoia; species Sequoia sempervirens. Next base: position 13,899 of record VDFB02147083.1, on the reverse strand, counting down.
TTCTCCCTTCAATGTGATTCTGTGATTTGCTGTCGGGTGTCCCCTAAACAGAAGGCACTTGTCACAGAACTTGTGCGTAAAGATGGCAACAAGATTTGTTTATCGATTGGTGATGGTGCAAATGATGTTGGTATGATCCAAAAAGCAAACATTGGTGTTGGAATTAGTGGTGTTGAAGGACAACAGGTTCTTTCTTATCCCATATAAATTTACTTGATAACTTTCATTTTGCTATAGATAAAGGTAGATGATCCACATCCATATAGATTTAGTGGATTACTTTCATTTTTGCATTGATTAAATAAACAAAAATTCTTTGATCACCAAAATTTAGATAAATTCAGTTTTTTAAAGTTCTACTTAGGGGAGTTCTAATTTTTTATTGAGACAAAAGTAATTTTTGAGAAACTGATAGTGTTGCTCTTTGATATTAGTGCAGTTGATATTATAAGTGAAAAAGGACTTGATATATATTTTCTTTTATCATGCAGGCAACCATGGCAGCAGATTTTTCTATGGCACAGTTCCGCTTTCTTGAACGTCTTCTTTTAGTTCATGGTGCCTGGTGCTATACTCGGATCTCATTCCTGGTATATAAAAACGCTAGTTTTATGTAAATTCTTCCTACTAACAAGCACATTGAGCTCCTTTAGATCAAGCCATGCAAACTGACAAATAAAATTAAGTTAAATTTGTTCTCAAACACTTTAGAGAGAATTTGATCCAGCAACTTCATTATTTTTCCTTGCAGATAAAATACTTTTTCTACAAGAACATTATATTTGGGTTTTCCATTTTCTTCTGGAATGCAATAACCATGTTTTCAGGACAGTCAGTATACGCAGATTGGTTTTTATCATTGTACAATCCACTCTTTACAGCATTTCCTGTTGGTGTGGTGGCTATTTTTGACCAAGATGTGAAGTCAATTTATCGGTTGCAGTTTCCACGTCTGTATGGGCAGGTACATTTGTAATGCTGATGGGAACAGTTTGAAGCTGGCTATGTTTTAAATTCTTCTAGTGGTCCCATTTTTCAAAAAGGGTTTCTGATAGCTTTCATTTTTCTATTCCCTTTTTAAACATTTGTTTGTTAAGTTTTGCAAACAATTTCTTTGTGAAAAATAGGTTAGCTTTTTCAAAAACTATGGTATATTAAAGATATCAAGTTTCCACAATCCATATTGTAAAATTGTATTGCTTCTGGTTTTGATTGTGTAGAATTTTTTGGCATCAACGTTTCAGATCACACTCTGTGATCCATCATCAGGATGAAAGAGAGCAAGAGGATAAAAAATGATGGATCACAGAGTGTGATATCATGCATATATCACAGAGTTTTTGAAAAATCTGCCATAGAAAAATCTGCTGCCATTGTTGCCTGCATGATAAAAGAAAATATATATGCATGATCCATCACACTCTGTGATCCATCATTTTTTCTCCTCTTGCTCTCTTTCATCCTGATGATGGATCACAGAGTGTGATCCGAAATGTTGATGCTAAAAAATTCTACACAATCAAAACCAGAAGCAATACAATTTTACTATGGTATATTGATTATTTTGGTCTAGCATCTTATTTCGTTTGGTTGCAAGAACCTTTCTCAATTCAGTTTTAATCCCATTTGCACATGCAGGGCCAAAGAAATCAATCTTTTACTACCTGGAAAATAACTTTGTGGTTCTTCAATGGTATTATTCAGGCAGGCACTGATCTCATAATAACTTAAAGTTAAGGGCAAGGTTTTCTAGACAATCAGTTAATAGGGATTATCATTGTGTAATTTCTTCCCTTCAGCTATGATTTTCCACTGAGTTCCCTGCTTCAATCTTCACTTCATGTCTTTATAGACTCTAATCGAGCTTATTATTATGGCAGGCACTTCTCTCTTTTTTTGTCATTCTTCTCAGCTATTCAAATTATTCTGATCGAGCAAATGGCCAAATGATTGATATGTACTCCGTTGGGACAACAATGTTCACCTCCATTGTACTAATTGTGAATCTCCAGATGGCAATTGCAATCGAGGTGTCCCTTTTTCTTTGCCTAAATAACATCAAAGCATTTTTTACCTGTAATGATCTTGACTTTCTACAAAGAGAACATACTTTGAAATATTAAGTGAAATTAGTATCATTGTCAAGATGTTGAACCGATACCTTAGTGTTATAATTTACTAGTGTTTGTACTGATGTGAAGTTCATCGTTTAACGTGACTATAATTAGCACCAGATTAGTAATTGCTATTAGTATGATCTTCATCATTCTAGGGAATTAGTAACTTCTTAAAAAGGGGAAAATGAACTTCTAGGCTTTCCTCTACATCAAGTCCATCACTTAACATGAAAATGGAATTTTGTAAGTTAGTAAGAGTTCATTTTTGGAGCAAGTCCTACTTCCTCCCATCTGTAATTGGAAGTTTTGGCTTCTAATCCAGTTCAATCTCAACTAATTTCAGTTTGGTAGATCCTAGTTTCTTTTTCTAATAGCCCAGTACCTATGGCAAGGAAGTTCTCTGAACATATTCATCTAATCTACTGATTAAAACCTAGTTTTAAAGAAGGAACTAGAACGTCTCATTGGATCTAATGTTATCTCTACATTTACCTTGCTAGATGTCTTGCTTCCATTCAGTGGCAAAGACACCATCATTTTATGTGAAATTTGCATCAACAGTATCATCACATCTGTACCAGTGTCCAAAGATTAAAGTGATTGATCTTTAATGTTTAAATTGTTTTCCTTGAATAGTACCAACTTGTAATGAAAATAATATGTTATGGAAGGGAAAACTCTTCAGATAACAGCAATAACTCAATCCAATAGCACATAGAGATCAGAATTCTGAATGACAACAACAATGTCATAAAAGTGTGAACATTTGTCCAGAATAACAGTAGTAGTTCAATCCAGTATTCAAACAATAATGCTAAACAGAGCATATCTGACATATAACCTACAGTGTGAGGCTGAAAATAGCAAGGGACAGAAGTGAGAAACCAGTGCCACTTCAAGGGGGGACATAAGGAAAACAGAACTCTAAACAAGAAATAGTTATTTCCACAATAGATGTCCTATGAGAAGCCACCTAGACTTTATTTATTGATAGCATTAGGTTAGGGCATCCCTATAGTCCTGATAGAGCCAACTAGATTGAAATTTTTGTTTTGAGGGTGTTAGACAGCATGTCAATGTATTAGAAAGTTCAGATCATCCTGCATGATTAACTTGTAATCAAATGTTTGGGTCTCACTTTTGAATTTATCATAAAGGAATAGCTCGAAGCCAATGCTAGAATTGTCCACTGAAGATCTTGTGCACCCATATCATTTTTTTTGTATTATGTCAAGTTCTAAACCACAAGTCACTTGTTTTTCATTCACTAGTCAGTCTCTAAGTATAAAAACTGTCATTGAAGGCTTGTAAGCTGATTTTGAGTCCTTGTTGCCAGCTGTTGTCAATCCTGTCATTATCGATTTTAAGGAAATACATATGCAGGACTTAAGAAATAAGGTTTTTCAAACATGCTAGTCAAGGAGAATTGATCAACTTGAGAACAAAAAGGCAATATAGTGAGAGGTGAAAAAGCGAAGGACAAGGCTTCTAGGGCATGTTTTGATAAAGCAAAAGGCTCCTAGGGGAAAATTAAGGATGGTGAAAGACAATTAGGTCATCTACAGGGTTCCTAAGGAAGAATAAATCATATTTAAGGGACAAAATCACATGAAGAGGAAGAATTTTAGGAGGGGTAAGTAATTGTACTCCCTTCTCAACCTACTACACCATTAGTTCTAGCCAATGATGAGTACAGCCATATCTATGAGTGGCTAAGTTTTCTTTACACATTGAACTATCCTTTAGAAAGCCTCATACAAAACATAGAAGAGCATCCTCTTGAGGTAGAACATCAAGAAAGAATATACAATGGAACTAACTAGCCAAGCACGGAGACAAGTATGGAGTAGTAGCAACTAGGCATAGAACAACATGACTATATGAAAATATGATTGTCCACCTACTTGGAGCCAAATAGTACATCATTCAAGAAAGAGGAAGCGATATCCATGCAAATTTCGCAGCCATATCTCAAAAATCTACTTTGTAGAATGCAACAATTTGTCCAAGATTTGGAACTGATGGCACAATTGATATCTTAAGTAGTTGAAATAGTAAGAAGGCTAGATAGTTTATGTTAGTTTTATGATCAGATTAAGAACACACAAAATTAATTCAAATTGAACACAATAACACAGCAGATACCCTGGGAAAACCCTGCACTTGAGGGAGAAAAACCCAGCAACAATAAATCACTTATATATTGAATCTTACAAATTGAAAGTCTCCTTTACAAGAGGCCGATTATGAAGGCCAAATACAAGCATCAATGGATGATGCAGCACAACCAATACAAGAAGACAAATTGCTGAAGCAAAAACTCAGACTATATCAATATCGAACTGCCTTGAAGATCTCGCACTTGATGAAGAATGAATGACAAGAATAAAATTGACGATGAACAATGAGAGGACCAACCAATATATATACAATATGAGGAGACGCCACCCCTCAAGACAAGTTGGCCAGCATAGAGAAAGACGTCCTTTCATAGAGATGCATCCAATAAGAGATAAGTCAGCCACATAAGAACTCGTACCTCTTAGAGAAATCGCGTTACTCCACAAGAGATCGACTTCCTTGATAAATCGTGCCTCTTCATAATTTAGCCAATAACAAATGTAATCTGATGTTTAACAAATGGACGTGGCCAATAATAATTAAGCATTATTTAATGAAAAGATGTGTATCTCCATTTGTCTCAAGTCGGCCAAGATATCGAATATCATAAATACAATTCAAATAGCCGTTGGCTATATTTGAATTGCCTCAATTGTGGATTTGGAAGAAGCAGCCCGACGCTGCTAATATCATCAACAGTTTACATTTTACTTTGGCATCACAAGAGGCTATGTGGATTCAACACTTTGTAGAAGGAGAATGCCATACCAAATTTATAATTTTTTTTCGTAAATCATGGCTGGTCAAATACAAAAGCTCCACAAATGACTAGCAATTGGATACTTGTACAGGTGCCCCTTCATTGGAGGTTTAGGTGGGAGAGTCTTAGCAGCCTTGTGCTCTATTGAGTAACAATTTCAGCATCTCTACCTCATGCCACAAAATGAAATGGCTGCTCAACATGTGATCACAGCTAAAGTTGATGAAGCTATTACCACTTCAAAAATAATCCGTGTAGAGATAGAGGAACATATGCTAAGATTCCAAGCACAACTTTCTCAAGAAGCTCAATTGATAGAACTAGAAAAGGGCAAGTTGGCACAAATGGGACAATAAAAACTTGAACTCAAGGTAACCAATGAGAAGGCCGAATCCCATCTTGTGGAGGCAATATAAAGGGTGGAAAGTACAAGAGAGCATGCATTGGTTGACACACACTACCTCAAGGAATGCATAACAACAGTATACAAACTCGAGTCTATTGGTAAGCAACTTCACACTCCATGTGAAACATCTTCCAATTCAACATGCATTGCAGTACCTGCAAGGATGTCTTGTGCACCTAATACTTAATATTTTTGTTTTGTCAACTAGGAACCTAACTTCTCCTTTAGGGGGCATGATGTTATTAGAATAAATGAAATTGTAATGTTTTTTTACTAGCCAACTATTTTCTTTGTACCTATTGGCTTTGGTTAGTTGCTTTGATTACTTGTAGCCTATAGGCAATTCTAGTGGATTTGTCCTAATTGACAACCACCGACTTCCCCTTTTTAAGTTGATCTCTTATAGACAAGGACATCTTTGATCCTTGGTTAATCATCTCAATTCTACTTCAACGTAAAGAATTTCATATGAATAAAGCTATACATTTGTTACTCAATTTGGTATGCATTGTGTTTTATGTTCATTAATGCAAGTGTTATTCTTATTAGATAAAGGAGAAAACAAATGCATTAGAAAATTTGGATCGTCTTGGATAAATAATATATAGTCAAACATTTTGGTTCTCACATCTAAATTTATCATAAAGGAATAGCTCAAAGTCAATGCCAAGATTGACCATTGAATATGTTGTACTCCTATGATTTTTTTTGTATTGTGTCAAGTTGTAAACCACATGTCACTTATTTCTTATTTGTGAATCAATATCTAAGTATAAAACTAGTCATTGGAACTTGGAAGCTTGCAAGCCAATTCTAAGTCATTGTTACCAATAGCTGTCAATGTTGTCTCATTGAGTTTAAGCTAACACATATATAGGACTTAATAAAAATGGTTTTTTCAAGTATGCTAGGCAAGGAGGATGTGCCAACTTGAGTACAAATAAAGTTAGTATAGTGCAAAGGAAAAAAGTGAAGGACAAAGCTTCCAAGGCATGTTTTAATAAATTTAGCAAAGGCTCCTAAAGGCAAATTTAGGTTGGGAAAAGACAATTATTTCATCTAAGGGTGCCCCTAAGGAAGAGAAAATCATATCAAAGAGCAAAAATCATATGAAAATGACTCCGAAAAGCCTGGGATTGCCTAGGAGAGATCCAATGTCATGTCGCAAGTCAAAAATCAGTCAAGGAAAAAATTACATTTAACTTTCGATGTCAGGAAAGAATAGACCATTTAAGTGACCCAAAGGGCACGTTTTCACATATAAGGAAAGTGCCAAGGAAGAATTAGAATGAAAACTACACATTTGACACTCAAGTGGCTAGGAACATGTTGGATAATTGAAGTTTCAAGTCATTTAACAAACATGAAAAGTGACACCAAACCTCTCTTGTTGCCCCAAATGACCAAGGGGTCAAAATATTAATGCAAAATTGGACCAAAAAGTGCTCATTGAGCCTTGGGCTTTCCCCTAGATGACCATGACCAAATGTGATTGCGTCTACAATGAAACATATTAAAAAGTGCGTGCATAAATGTCTCTAGGCATCCCCAAGGAAGTTTGGATGTGAAAATGTCATCTGTAAATTAGAATGAAATAACCCCCTTACAATTTTTTCATCAACAATTTCACCCGTTAGCATTAGCAAAACCAAAACCAGCACTGAAATGTAACACTACACCAAGAATGTACACCATGATCCCAATAACAGGCAAGGTGTGAGCATATGGCACCGGGGATCGTTAGCTAGTAAATTGAAATGCTGGAAATACAAATTATGCAACTCGACCACTTATTTAGTGGGAGTAGATTGATGGCTCAATTGATCAACATTATGAGAAATGCAAGTACAAAAAGTAAAGACGACGAGGCCTGTCTCTTCCACCAAACGGTGGGAATGAAAGTGCTTATGCAAGAAAGTAAATAAGGCGGCGAGGCTAGCCCTCTTCTACTAATAGTGGGAATACAATAGTAATTGCAGAAAAGTAAATAAGCTGATCAGTACGATTGACTCAACATTACAATATGAAATATAATCTGTAAGAAGCCAAGTGTTATTGCTGTTCAAGTAGTTGCAAATGATGTTATATATTCTCCAAACTTCTCAAACCTCCCAACTATGAAAAAACAAGCCAAAAAACTAAACTTCTTCAAACTAATATGAAAAACCAGTAAGCAAAGAACTCAAACCAGCAAGCATAATCACACCAAAATGCTGACAATTCATCCAATACTCCTCCAATTGTCATGAAATTGAGTGCATATGAAGCCTAGGAAGTTGGCCCCAAGTCTCGAACATTAAACAATAGCAAATACCCTCCATTATTTTATGCACGCATTCCAAGGCTCTTACATGTAAGGTATGGCCATCAAAAGGGAGTGACCAGCTAGATAAATTCAAGACTTCACTAAAAATTACCAAAACTTGTGGAAAGGGGTGCCTAGCATATAGAAAGAGATTGGAACAATACCCACAACCACAGTAAAATCGAGTAAGGAGTTGTGAGCAAAAACGTGCTATAGCAAGCACCAAACCAACAAACTGAAAATTGAGAAAACCCTTCACAAAATTCAAATAATATCAAAGTAAACATCTCCAATACACTCAATCTATTCTTCGATGTAAAGAACAGTTTGCATATTAGCTAGTTGCTATCTTTCAAGCAAGAAACTAAGCTTTGCTAGGAGGTATGTATTCCTCGAAGCGAGTGAGTTACCATTCCGACAACACTTCGTTATAAAATTCATTGGATGCCAAATGAGAGATCAAGGCCTCTTATTTATAACTTTTTTCTCACCCAAATTCAAATCTTCTTTTCCCTCCAATTAGGGTGCCCAAATGAGATTCTCATTTCACTTCAAATTTGCATTTCATTTGCAACTTCATTAGCCACCTAGACATGGCGTCCAAATAAGAGGAAGAGATGACTTTGTTAAAAATGCAAATAAAGCTTAAGTTTGGCGTCCCACTTTATTAAGTGAAAAATACTTTAGAAGTCAAATATCTCCCTTATGAAGTCATCCATTTTAGCATAGGAAATATTTTTCACTTAAACACTATCTCCTCAAATATTTAACTTGCCAAATTGAGTACCTCAAAAGTTGGAGACCAAACTGAATATACTGCCCTGCCATATATATCTATAGTATCAAACTGCTGAACACCTACCAAAAATAGCCTTTGAACTGGCCTGTTGAAACTTTGCTAAAAATAGCACTTACTAAAAATAGCATACTGCTAAAAATTGTGTGTCCATATGCATTTTAACCACATTTTGAGCAGCCGTCGCAACTTACTAAAAATAGTAAGTTCGAAAAAGTCCTCTGTTCAGTTGCATGTCACACCACTGCAAAGCTCTCTAAAAACCCAGAAAGAATCCAAAATCCAAATTGCAAAATTCTAACATGCAAGCCTCCAAAACTGCCAAAGTATCCTCCTATAAAATAGGAAACCCTAATTTTGCATTTGACTAGCCGACGAGCATCTGGGGATAGGCTAACAGTCTCTGGAAAGTGTAGTGCTAAAAATGGGAACATTACAGTCTGCCCTTCCCAAAATTGCTTGTTTTCAAGCAATGCCACAACTCTAGAAAAATTTTAATTGATCCATACTCAACCAAGTACAATCCCAGGGTCCCATGTCGTTTTGAAGAAGGACCCACCATGCCGATGCTACACTACTTTGATCACAACAATGAAACCATTGTTCCCAAAATGCTCTAAGTCATCATTATCAACAATGCCAGTCTATCACAAACCTAGGCAACAGGAAAGAGAGTCTTCTCAACTCAAAATCAAACTCCTCAGCATATCTCCATATGGTGTCTAACAGAGCCACGACTACAATTGTGACATCTCCAAATCTTCTTGCAAAGAGGAAAGCAATCATTTGCAAGAGCTCAAGAAACTCATCCTCATGACTCCACATGAATCTACTATGCCTCCCCTAAATTATTGTGATACAACCATGAAGATTTCTGAAAACTCTTACAGTTCCCACTCCAAGAGCCTCAGAGTGATGAACCAAAGCATATGGAAGTTCGCTGTCCTAAACCAACATTGAGAGTAAACTATCAAAGTTTACATCACAAACTTCTGTAAGATGAACTTGGAGAGTAGGAAAGGTGTGAAGAAACAAATAATCGCTGCTGTTCAAGGCTGGGATCAACATAGTTGAGACGACCACACTTGTCCGTCAAATTTAAAACTTTAGAATTCAACCACAAAAAGTAAGAACAATGCCATAATGATAAAAATTTTCTTTTCAAATACATAAACATGATACATCTTTTGCAACTTTTAACTATTTCATTTCAAATGAATTTACAAAGTAAAGAAGAACATTATACATACATAGCCCGTAGGCTTTTGGCACCAATAGAAATAAGAAGGTCCAGGAGTCCGTCCTGTCAAGTCTTGGATCATCGGTCGGTTGTTGAGGAGGAGAAACATCACTCGGGCGTTTTTCCGCCAACCACGGACTTATAATGCGGTCCCCCGCACGATCATCTTTCAATGAACGGCCCTCCCTTCGAAGAAGAGATTGGTTGGGTAACCTTTAATGACTACCAACTGGACATAGTGCTGTGATCCTACAAAGCTAGATTCTTTGCAACTGACAATTCTCGATCTAGGATGTATTTCGGGATCACGGTGAACTGACAGTGTAGTACTACAACTAAATGGTTCCTTACACTACTTTGGCCAAAGTGTTTACGTTCAATGAAGAACATAGGTCATTTGTCACATACACTAGCTAGGTTCAACTTGACTTGAGGCTATCTTACCCCATGCGTAGGTTGGTCTATCGGGGTAGTCCGTACCCTAGACTTCCTACATCAATCTAATTACTAGAACGAAGATCATTTAATAAGAACCTACAACTAACTCCCTTAATCAGGATATTCTCATCCTAGGAGGTTCATTAACTTGACTAAGTTAAGTTGTATCTAGTTGTAACCTGTAGCTTTATTAAATGCTCTCGATTCATTCCTAGTATTAAATAACTATGTACAAGCATATACTCCATATATGGAGTCAATACAATTTATGCAGTTTTCTTTTCGATGCCTAGTGTAATCCGTACACTATTGAATGCAAAAACCAATAGAAGAGAACATGCAAAAATCATCCTATTTCACAATTTATCTTATGCTGACAAACATTAATTCTTTTCATATTCATTTCTAAGTAAATCAGCTTTTAGTCTTAGCTCTTTTTAGTCAAAGGACAAGACACAAACTTACTTCTGAATACAAGAGTTACAGAAAGCATAAAAAAGAAAAGATTGACATGCTTGGTAAGAGCTTAATGCCTGGTAAGAGCTTTCCCTTAGAAGTTTGGTGAATGAGTATACTTCTCCTCTTAGCCTACCACCAAATGATTTCCAACTGGCTCTGTAACGAATTCTTACTCTTAACTGTTTGATAATTTCAAGTTGTAATTCTCAGACACTGAGAGTGCTTCTTTCAACACAAACAGAATACCTCCCTTAACAAAATAAAGACTAAAGACTTTCTTAACAATGACGAATACTCAAGCAATACTCTCAAATTGATGAATTCTTTCTTAACAGAAACAACTCTCAAATTTCTTGAATGAACAGAACGAATTTCTGAATTCTATTTTCGTGTGTTATGAGTGAACATTCGCAGGCTTTATATAGAGTTGGAAAACTTAACCAATTCCCCTTTTTATGGCGTCTGTGCTGCCAACGGAGCTTGGAATGCTTCAAAGGAAAAACGTGTTGCTCTATGGAGAGGATTTCGACCTCCATTAACTGACAACAATGAGGTATTTCATTTCGCACATGTCAAGTTTGTAAAATCGTGACACCTCCTGGTTTTAGCGCGATTCAACAGCGACGGATAAGTGATGAATTAATTCAAGACTATTTCCTAGGTTGTATAGTGTCCACATCTTCATTTTAGCCAAGCACGAATTTACTCGGCCGTTTTTAGTCGTTTGCCCTAGTCGCGCGATTCTTCCTGCGCGTTTTTGCTTCTTCCGCCATTTTTAGCGGGCATGAACTCTTATTTCGAATTTATTTTACTCTTTACAATTCGATATAGTCCAATAGGAAATATTTGAACTTGGCGAATTAACAAAGATATTTGATTTCGATTTTCAAAAGAAATACTCATTTTTAAAGAAAAAGTCATATTCCTAAATTTGTGATTTAGTCTCATTTCTCTATTGAATATTTAATATAATGTTGATTTAAATTCCATTTGTTTTTCAAATCTTTTTAATAAAATACATCTATATATATATTTATTATATTAAAATATTTATATAATATAGTTTTAATTTACATTATATATTTATGTATAATTATTTAAATTAATAATTTAAATAATATCGTATACATATCTATATTTTGTAAAGACTATACTATATACGTATTTTAATATAATATTAAATATATAAATATATTTACCTTTACACCTATTCATGTATATACATTTACATTTTAAATTATACGTACGTATACTGCGAGCCAGTCAACATACTTTCACTATACGTACTCATGTATATGTATATATATGTGTATATGTAAATTCCGAGGTAATATCGTCATAATATATTCATACAACTGGTTAGTTGTGGGTACGTATATGTGTATATATATACTTGTATATCTCCTTTATGTATAAGTATTCATAAATACACTTATATCGACGCACACGTATGGCATATCCATCTGCTCTAATACGTTGTATCAACATGAATGTACTTATGGACACTTGTACATACCGTATTTATATGTATATATACATATACGCATGCCCACCTCTAATAAGAAACATTACTCCACATAAGATTATATTGGCAAGCATCACTTGTTTACACATTCCGAAGTAGATACGACTCCTAATGATACTAAACAAGCCTACGGATGACTTACCCTTAACCTCAACAATGACTTAGCTTACTCAGTCTATAGTATGTGTGTGTATGTCCAATTGGTACTCGTTACTGTTTACTCGACCAAGTTCCTCCCCTAGTGATATCTCTCCTCTGCTTGGAGGTGTAAACTTGTTTCCTGCACACCATGACACGACAATGGGAGTCATTTGCTCAAAACAAGGCTATATACATAAAACATCGTAGAAAGTTAGAACAACATTATTCCATAACTTAATATGCTACTTTCATTCAAGAATTACATGAATAGAAGTATCAGATAATGAGACAATCATTAGGACACATTCAATTTGATCACAAGAACAATTGTTTTATTCATCAAAAAGATTCAAACATTACATTGTACTTCCTATGCAGTAGTAACTATACAATCAAGGTGTAACAATAGTACAATTTGATTCTAGAGCTCTACACAAGGAAAAACAGTAGTACCAATTAAATTCCCAAGTGTGAGCATGTGAGATGAGCATTGAGTTGCAAGATAACACCTCAAAAGTGGCTAGAAAACACACTAGAGCAATCTCCAACTGAAAACTACCACCTCTTTGACAAGAAGTGATGAACCAACTCTCTTGAATGAGAGTAACTCCACATGTAAGGTGGCTGGTCTGCCTCCAACCAGCAAACTTGTGTCTCAAAATCTGCCCTTGTCTTAGTGTTGATGTGTTTTTCGTGACCGCACCAACGCAGAATAAAGTTGCCAACAACTACCCTATTCTCTCTTGATCAAAGTATCCAGCACGCTAAGATTGTGAGAGAGCTCGTGCGTTCAACTCCAAGGTTCCTTCAATGCGAATAGTCTCAGTTGGCTCGATGTAATTTGCTGGTATTTCAAGGGGACTTACGGAATTGTTCAACAACAGAGGAAAGGGTTTTCACAATTCGACAGATTTATCAATGAAGCACGGGTTTCCTATTCTAACCAGAAAGTACTGAATGCAAATGGTGTAGGGTTTAGAGAGTCTAAATCTATTCGAAGTGTGGGATATGGAGCTCAACTTCAGCAAACTTCAACCAAACTTCACTTTGCCTCGCCTCGGACAGCTTCCACGGAGTCAGTGCAATCTTCAGGGGAGATGACTAAAGATGTTCAAACCACCACTTGACATGAAGATACCATCACAACGACGCATACCATCATTCAAACTGTGATTGAAGTTAGGCCCACAACGTTTCCAGTTGACCACACAAGGCAAACACACCATCAGTGAGCCCGCTAGTGGTATGGATAAGCGAAGCTTGCTTAGATCAAACACCACATTCCACAGCTAACATCTACTTGCATAAAAATGAAATTACTCTACTCTATGCTACTTGAAGTAGAAGGGATGAAGAAACCTCGCTAGCTATCCATAACAAAGACGAATTTCACCATCAATGAAAAGATCTTTTATTATGAAAGTTTTACACAACAATCTCTTGCAAAAGTTTTCAAAGGAAAACTTTCCTTCTTCAACTACACTATCAATCTATACTAAGCTACTTCTAAGTTGTCCCTCTACTCTATGTTTACTGTCTAACTCTACTGCCTATTCTAATGAGATACAAATGAGGGGGATGCCCCTTTATA
>VDFB02147081.1:27921-66784 GCA_007258455.2 Sequoia sempervirens | reverse complement strand
TATTTTTGAAATAATATAGATTACTTATTCAAATTTTTACGTCAAGTTTCCTAACTCTAATTTTTCTGAATTTTTTGCCACTTAAGGGCCTATTTTTTCCATGATGATCCTGTGCATACCCATGTGCATCTTTTCTTTTCATTATTAATACTCTCAACATTTTTTATCATTTCTATGATGCCCACCAAGAGATGTACTAAAGTGGCTCAAATAAATTGTGTATGGGATTGCTTGGATACATTCCATGTTGATTGTAGTGAATCTAATGCAGGAGCATCTAGGTGCATAGACAATCCTACACATCAAAAAATATATTAATTTTAATTTTTGAGTTTTTTCTTGGTTTTTCATGTAAGAACAATTTAATTAAATCTTCAATTCCTCTAGCATAGTAAGGCTCAATGTTGGGACTATAAAATAAATCAATTTATTAATTGATTTTGTTATTAGTGGATTTAAAATACTTAAAAATTGTAATTTACCAAAAAATAAAAAACCCACACCCAACTTGTCAGTGGGAATTTATTATAAATTGTAAATCTATTAAAAAAATTGAATTTGCATTTGTTGAAAAAATGGGGATGCAAGGCATGCAAGAAGTGGAGAGAGTGGGTTGAGACACAGGGAGAATTTTTGAATTGCAATTGAATGCATATTCCAAGAAGAGAAAAAATCGTGCCAAGAAAGGAGTTAAGGGGAATTCAAAAGGTTTGACTAGGAGAGTGAGATTGTGAGAGCCATACCTAAGATGACCAGTTGCAATAAAAATGGCATAACTTCCTCATATTGAATCAAAATCAAGAATTTCAAAATAATCCGAAAAGCTAAGAATGGGTCGCACCAAACCCATAAATCATTTTAGAAGATTTAGAGGAATGAAGGAGCATGGTAAGAAGAAAGTGATGGGTTTATGGCATTGTGGTGATTCTTGCCTATAGAATTGATTTCACTTTAGCCTATGGATTTCTAGTAGCATATTTATTTGTTGTGGCTACAAATTGTATGTGTAAATCAGATTATTGAATTTGAATGAAGAAGATTTGGTTATATTTTCCATTAAGAATTTGTTTAAAATGTTTTCATTTTTTGAGATGAGGTTGTTTGTGGTGTTATGGTTGCTTGGATGGGTTATTTGAAAAAACTCCCCATCCTCGACTACATCAAATGGTATTAGAGTCATGTGGGAGCATCCCACTCAAATATAGATGAAAGAAAGCAAGGAAAGGACATAAGGAAAGAATGGAGAAAGAGAAAGGAGATAAAGAATACAAAAAAAATATTTGAAGGAGAGGGAACAGAGGAAATGAAGGTGGGAAGATATGAATTCCCTATTTTATGTGCTAACATTGTTTTGCATGCAGGTGAAGAAAAGGATACAGTGGAGTTTCATGTATATGGTGCTGAAAAGGAAGGGATTCTGATGCAAGAGGATAATAAAGAAGGGAAAAATGAATTTGTAGCTGAGAAAGAGGTATTGTTTAAAGATATTGATGTTAATTTGTGTGAAGAAAAGATAAAAGAATATGTTGAAGTAAGTGACTGGAAAGTTGGGGTAGCAATTTATCTTTGGAAAGACATAGATATGTTGAAAAAATAGCACATTTGAGTGCAATGGAGGAGGTAGAAGAAGAGAGTAACAAGATTGTAGCAAATAGTCGAAAAGAAAAAGTTGGGACAGTAGTAGAAAAGCAAGAAGACACATAGGTAAAAGGTTATTTATGTGATATTTGTGAAAATGAGTTTGATGTTATGTTACTTTCGAAGGAATTTAATGAAATTGTGGATATAGAAAAGGGTGTAAGGAATAGTATTGGCATAAAAGAAGAAGGTGAAGTTGTAGAGATAGAGAATAGTCAAGTTGAAATGAAGTTTGTTCTTCATGAGGACGTGGAGATGATTCAGAATTTGGGGCGGCAATGTGAAGAAGAATGCATAAAAAATCTCTTAAGTGAAAGAGGTGAAAGAGCAATAGAAAATAAAGAAGAAGATGAATTATTAATGCAGATTACCATAGTTGAAAAGGAGTGGCTTGCATTGACAACGAGTGAAGAAAAATTTAAGGCACTAAAAGATGAGGTAAAATTTGCATCTTGTGAATCTATTGAATTTAATTTGTATGTAAGTGATATGGTTAAAATTGAAGGCTATAAGGATATTGAAAAGGATTTTGCAGCAAGAAAGGGGGAAAACAAAATAGAGGAAGAAGAAAGTGAAGAATGAATAGGTGAAGGGAATTTGTGCAAGGTGAATTTATTGACTTCTATGATTTTGTTAGTGTAGATTTATATATAGAAGTTAAGAATGATAAAGGGAAGTGGGAAGATGAAACTTGGTATAGTAAGATGAATTGCATGAGGGGAAGAAAGAGGGGAAAGATGAAGGGAGAGACAGGAAGTTTGAGAACAAGGAGAAGAAGAAAAATCAAGTAGATAAGGAAGAAAGGTGGATGATGAACAAACACAAGATATTAAAATGTTCATGAGTTTTCACTCATGAAATATTTCATTTACCTAGGTTGTTTGATGCAAGAGCATCCAGGTGCACAGACAATCCTACACATCATAAAATATATAATTAATTTTAATTTTTGAGTTTTGTCTTGATTTTTCTTCTAGGCACAATTTAATTAAATCTTCAACTCCTCCAACACACTAAGGTTTGATGTTGGGTATGTGCAAGATCATGATGGGCCAAAAAGTGGCAATATGATGGGTATGTGGCTGACGACTTTTTTTTTACACAAAATTGATGAAACGAAAAGGGTTTTTAAAGAAGATTATCAGCTTTCCACCAATATAAATCATGCTTTACCTTGAATTTAATAAGTAATTATTATTCATTTTCTATTCAAATTATGACTAAAGTCCTGATTGATAAACTGATTGAAAAATATCTATAGCTTTCAAACGGTATCACATTTTTTGAATCCAAAAAATGCGCCACATTCTATACTTCACATACTATAGGATTAAAAAAATAAAAATTGAATTTCATGAATTTTTGACCATGTTAAGGTGGTCAGACATACGAGCTTTTTATATTTTTGTTGTAATAAAAAATTCATACTTAATTATTTACTTGGAAACAATTACAAAGAAATATGCATCACATCAGGACATGAGTCCTCTACTTATAACTAAAATCTTATAAAAAAATATTATCATTTTATTGTGGTTAGGGTGGTCAGACAAACACCTACTTCTTATTTTTTCCCTAAAATTTAAGTACTACTGCATTGAAATTTCAAATTTTCACCAAATAGCTTCTTTTTTTTTTAAAACAAACCTAGTAGTTTAGAAACTACATTCAATTTTCTACAAATTCTATTCTTACATTGTTTTGAAATAACATAGATAACTTATTCAAATTTTTACGTCAAGTTGCCTAACTCTGATTTTTCTGATTTTTTTGCCACTTAAGGGCCTATTTTTTCCATCATGATCCTGCACATACCCTGTTGGGATTGTAAAAGAAATTCAATTTATTAATTGATTCAGTTATTATTAGATTTGAAATACTTGAAAATTGTAATTTTCCAAAAAAGAAAAATCCCACACCCATCTTGTGAGTGGGCATTTATTGTAAATAGTAACTCTTAAAAAAATTGAATTTACATTTGTTGAAAAAAAGGGGATGCAAGGCATGGAAGAAGTGGAGAGAGTGGGTTGAGAGGCAGGAAGATAATTTTTGAATTTCAATTGAATGCATATTCGAAGAAGAGAAAAACCCATGCCAAGAAAGGAGTTAAGGGGAATTCAGAAGGTTTGACTGTGAGAGAGAGATTGCCAGTCGTACCTCAAAGGACTAGTTTCAGTAAAAATGGAATAACTTTATCATACGTGATCAAAATTGAGAATTTCAAAATGATCCAAAAGGTTGAGAACAAGGGGCACCAAACCCAGAAATCGTTTTAGAAGATTCTTGCTTGTAGAATTGATTTTTGTTTAGCCTAGGGATTGCTAGTAGCATATTTTTTTGTTGTGGCTACAAATTTTATGTAAAAATTAGATTATTCAATTTGAATGAAGAAGATTTGGTTATATTTTCTATTAAGAATTTTTTGCAAATGTTTTCATTTTTTGAGAGGAGGTTGTTTGTGGTGTTGTGGTTGCTTGGATGGGTTGTTTGACGAAACCCCCCATCCTCGACTACATCAAAATCTCACCCATCCCCTAAACCAATTGTTTGAGACACTTTAGTTGATGTTAATTTTTAGGTTAAATAACAATGTTCAAAGAAATTACCAAACTATATTTTGTTAGTTATTTGAGACACTTTAGTCAATGTTAATTTTTCATGTTAAACAACACTGTTCATAGAAATTACCAAACTAATTTTAGTTATTTTATATTGATTTTGTAATTATTTTGTATGTTCCTTAATTTTTTCAGAAAGTTTATAGTGGAGAGGATCTGGTAGTTGAGCACCCTAACTTCACGCTTCTCAAAATCTTATGTGGACATTTCAAAAAATTCCTAGTTTTTAATAGCAACTTGCTTGGCAACACCCCTGCTTATTATGTTTCCCGATTTTTATATTTATTATTATTATTATTTTTTATTTTAACTTTTATATATTTTTTTTCATTATTATATTGATTGAAAAATGTAAATAAAAAGTATTTATATATAATGATTTAAAATAAATATTATTTTACCAAAGTGATATTTATGACTTATGTAATATGCAAATATATTATAAATTTTAAAGAAGAAATTAATTTTAAGTTTCAGTTAATATATTTTCTTATTAGATTTTTTTATTATTTTCATCAATTAAATGTTCTATCAAATTATTAGTAAGAGATATAAATGACAAGATTTTGGTGATGTTGATAGACCAAGAGATTTGAACATGAGGACCTTTATAAGATATGAGATGAGGATATTCCTCAACATTTAATTAAGTTATAAGAATATGTCATAAGTTAAATGTTGAGGAACATCCTCATCCCATAGTTAACTACACAAATTAGAGAATAATTAATTTCCTCTTTATAATTCATTAGATTAGTATCTTATCTTACTAAGGAATTTCTCCAAAAATATTGGCATGGGATCACTCAATCATTGATATCTAGTGGGACCACAAAGATTAGTATGAATTAATTCCAGCATTTCAGTAGTAGATTGCTCTTTTCCCTTAAAATTGCATCTTGTTTGTTTCCCTAACTAACAACTTTTGCAAATAGTATTAGCAGGCTTTGTGATTTTAAGCAGACCTCAGAAAACACCGCTTGAATTTATTTTAACCATATTATCAAAGTTTACATGTCCCATTCTTTGGTGCCACAACCAACTTTCATTGACTTGAGATGCAAGGCACTAACCATCAACACCTTTAAGTTGATAGATGGTTCCATGAGCTCTCCATCCTTCAACAACCATATCTCCGGATCCTTTTTTGATTTCATAGGTATTATTCTAAAAAACAAGTGTAAAACCATTGCTACACATTTGTCCAACACTCAAAAGTTTATTCCTTAAACCCTTTACATAATATACATTATCAATGTTGTGTATTCCATCAAAACTAATTGTACCTTTCCCAACAATCTTCGCTCCTGAATCATCACCAAACATGACCAAACCACCATCATACTTTTCAAGTTTTGTAAAGTTACTTTTATCTTCGGTCATGTGATTAGAGCATCCACTATCAATCACCCAGTAGTCTTCATCATGTCTAGCATGAAAGGCGGTGACCAAAGTACCTTCCATTTCATTCTTTTTGTTCCCAAAACCATTCTTTCTTGCACATTTTCCAGGGTTAGTAGATACAGATTTATTCTTCTAAGCTAAAAATACGCATTCACTATCATCACCCTCATAATCAGATTCATCATCAGAGATTTCAGCTTCTTATTTAACATAATACAACTTCTTATATTTCTTATTCCTTCTATCTTTATCTTTATGATCTGTGTTCTTCTTATGTACAACTCTATTCGGACATCTTGAAGCATAATGACTAATATTACCACAACTGAAACATTTAAAGGGAAACATATCTTTATACTTACCGGTAACTTTCTTCAACTTCCTAGTAAAATTTTGTTCCAACTCATTAGAACCATCACTATCTGGATCATCCTCAGTCTTTGTTGCTTTAAATGTTGTTTCTATCTTTTCCTTTTTCTTTCCAAAATTTCTCATCTCAAATGTTGTCAAGGTGCCAAATAACTCTTCTTTAGTGTACTTCTTAGGATCATATATCTCTTCAATAAATAAGATCTTATCACTATAACACTCAGGTAGGGTTATTAGGATCTTCTCAATTGTATCTTCATCAGTCAGTTTCCCCCTTGATTCCTAACATCATTTTCTACAAGTTCAACCCTCTAGAAATAGCTTGCAAAATCTTTACCTTCTTCCATTTTCAAATTCTCATATCTACGCTTTGGCGTCAGCTTCTTTGTCAATTTCACTCTATCATTTCCTTCATAAATATCTTCCAACTTCTTCCAAACTTTATAAGTAGTGTCCAAAGAAAGAACCTTAGTTCACTCAGTTTTAGATAGAGCACTGAAAGTAGCATACCTCGCCTTCTCATTCTCCTCATAAGTAGAAACCTCATCTATAGTAGTAATACCACCCATCAGAGAAGCATACATCACCTCAATGGCCTTCCAGGTCTTGTAACCAAGAGAGATAATATATCCTCTCATCAGCACTTACAGTCACTGTATCAGATCCATCAAACATAGGGATTTCCACCTTTTGCGCCATCAAATCTTCCTTAAGATATTAAGCTCTACACCAAGGAACCAATGCTTTTATACCAATTAATAAAAGGTGAAATTCAACTGAGAGGGGGGGGGGGTAAATCAGTTGTCACCAAATTTAAACTCAAAAATTCAACACTTATCAATTCCACAACCACACTATTATGTTATTAAGTATGAACATGAAATACAAATAATAGAAAGAAAAATCAACACAATGAACACAAGATTTTATGTGGAAAACCCAATGAGTTAAAAACCACAGTGAGGATTAAATCATAATATAAAGACATAACAAAACCAGATATAAAGGTCACTGCCTACAGAAAGGACTCACTATCCAATAGGGAGTCTCACTACCTACAGATACAAAATAAAACAAAATATCCACCACAATAATTTACACACATCCACAACCTTGATTAGAAGATTGCAGAAACCTTCAGCTCGCTACCTTCAAGAATCTGACACAATGAAGTATTTCTATCTTAACTCAATTTCACACAATTCAACTCTTCACTTGTGGCTTACTTCATTACTTTTCATCATCTAATTCTTCGCATATCGACTTGCATTTATATCATCTTCAACCATAGAAAATTTCTCCAAGGTTAGCCACATAAGCTTCATTTCATAAATTCAAATTAGTTTGAAAAATCAACATTCCCATGGTGGAAAGGAATGAGAGTGGACCAATTAAATACTTAACCAAGACCAAAAAAAATAATGTCTCGAATCAACCACACGCTTCCTTAAATAGATTTAATTCTTCATATGAAGTGTAAACACCAGGTCAGCCAAACCTAATGAAAACACAAATGAACATTGAAGTAAATGCTTCCCAGCAAGAAGATAACATGCGGATGACATAACACACTTTATCATGCATGAGAACACATCTCAGGTTCCTTTAGATACATCTGCAGCAAGTGTAACAACCTTCGAACACAAAACTCCTTCCATCTGTCCATCCGGACTATGTAAACACATACAACAACTCTGAAACTCAACTTCTAGATCACCAAACAACAAACATCTTTTCCAAAACCTAGAGAACACCATTACGAGACATATTCCATATCTACAAGACCTAAAACAAAATAGCGGAGGAATGTAGAGAAAACAATTTTCTCCCAATCCACAGAAAGCCAACTCTGCGAGAACAGTTCACACACTAGTGAAAACAACTTTCACACACCTTCAAACCAAAAGCTACAAATCAATAGATATCACCATCATATCATCAACAACAACCCTTCAGATACAAACAAGCATAGGATCAACACAAAAGAAACACGAAGCACATATCGAAGCACATTTTGAACACTTACATAACTCTAACTTCTCTCTTTATTAATTTTCTCAAAAGCACTTGGAAACCCATCATTTCAGCATATCTACAACATCGTAAAGATAGCTCCATGTACTCACAACATATCAACAAAATCTCAACTATACATGCACAATCTGTAACATATTGAACAGTGTTGACATCAATGACAACATTAATGACAACACCACCAAACTTGCTCATACTTGCAACATACACTAGGTGAGCCCCCAAGGCTAGATGAGAAACACACACTAGGTCTACAAGGTGTGAACTCATAAAAAAATTTCTAATGAAAAATTCACGCCAGGTCTACAAGCCTTCCATACATCAATCATACCAAAAATTATACCCCTTGATAAATTTCATAAGGTTCCATAACATGATCAAGGTGCTATACCAATGCTACATTAAGTTCAACCTACGTGAACATAGTAAAGCAATAAGTGTCAATACTAATAAAATAATTCCAATGTAAAGGTCACACTTCTTAGTAGATCTATGCTATCATCACTAAGAAGGGAACATACAAAAAATAAGTGGGGGACTATATGCCCCCCACTTAAAATGTCAACATACTTGTTATGTTGGTATTTTAAATAGAAAGAGGGGAAAATGGGATCCTTGAAAAGAATGCACACCTCCAAAAGATAGTTATCCTTTCCCCCCAAGCTTTGAGACAAATACAAGCACCAAGGACTATCATGTTTCTACCAAGATGAATATAGTCACACTTAAGATTTTACAACCATGAATGGCAATGAGAAAAACACATAAAGCTACCAATGCCACATAGTTATGATCAACATGATCGGATGAAAAGCATTATCAATTAGAGGAATTAGGTACATAAATGCAAGGAAGAGCACCACAATCCTTAAGATGTTGAATTTTATTACTCAAAGCCTTACATTCACTGGTAGAATGACCATGCACTCAATGATATGCACAAAATGAACTTTGGTTATAAAATTTCTTTCATGTTCTCGGAGGAAGAGTTTAATCAAGTAGGCTTTGAGAAGCCTTGACAAGATAGTCTCTTGATCAATAGTAGATGATATTCTTTTCTTTTATGAAAGAGATATTTCTTGCTTACTATAAGGTGTCATACATATAAAAGACTTTATAGGTTAAGATTGTGAGATTTTGTACTGTCCCAAAAATGAGGGTGTAAAATATATAATGTATCGTAGTCATCATTAAATCTTGTGTTTGAATATGAAGCAGTATCATGACCATGATGTATATTTATCCTATAGGTGTTTTGTGTGATGACATTGATATTAGGCGAAGGTTTCTTTGATTCTTTCATTTCTTTTGAAGGACAATAACCAAGACCTCTTTTTATTCTTGCAAGGTAGGCTCTATAGGGATATAGATACCTTGATCTTTAACATCACATCCTTTTCCACTATAGCTAAGCTATTTCAAAATCTCATAACGTGTTCCATTAATTTTTTTCATTTCTTTTGAAGAAGGTGGTTTCTCATGATCACACTCATCATGTGTGGATGTATACTTTTTGTTTTCATCTTATTTGCTAAAAGTTGTGGACTCACATACTTTTGATGACTTATATTATGTTGATATTATGGCAGATTCCTTCTCTTTTTTTGATTTAAGTGTAATCTTGTATTCTCCCATGAATGTAGGTGTAAAATCTAAGGAACCCCTATCATCATCCCATAGTTTTTTGATTTATGAAAAATTCTTATCTTTCTCTTCTTCTTGCACTAGTTCCACTTTTATAGTTGGTGTCAATGTTGTAAGAGAATTTTTCATTTTGGGCTTAATTTGTAACAACTCTCAAGTTCAAGATCAGCTTTTACCATGTTTACCTTGTTCTTGTTGTTAGTGTAATTAATATTTAATTACACTTGCATAACTTTACTTAGGTAATATTTAATTCCTAGGTTAATTATTATCATCCTTATCTTGTTGAGCTATCTTGTTGCTCAAGATAATATTAGGGTTATGCATATGTTTCTTTTATAAAGCAAATCATCTCATGTAATTATGAATTCCTGAATAATAATATTTTGCACATCTTTTTGCAAAGCTTTATTTTTTCTATTTTTCTCTTCTGTGGAAGGAATTTCTGGTTTGTATGTCTCATCTTGGTTTCTAACATGGTATCAAAGCCTCAATTTGTAGCCCCTTCTTAGATTTTTTGAGAAAATCATTATAGAGTTCATTCGGGATTCCTCGACGGTTTCATGCCTTGAGTTCATCTATGCAACATTTTGGATCAAATCAGGCTTCACCCTTGGATTCAAAGCACTAGAAAAAGTCAGGATTGGTTTTTATTTTGTAGATTTTGGTCATCATTTTCCAAATCTATGAGGGTTTCAAGCTTAGAGATTTTTTGCAAGCTCTGGGGGTAGCCAATTTTTTAGAGCATTTTGGGCACAAATGGAGGTCACCATCGCGTTCACAGTAGCCAAAAACCCTAAGATCACCTTTCATTTCATTGATTTTGGTGAAAGTTGTTTCTAAGGAAAAAAAATTGCCAGGGAGGCCGTATGGCCTCCCCAGCACGCTTCTCAAGGCTCAAATTTTGAAAAAAATTAAAAAACATGTGTTTTTTAATTTATGTGCGGCGCCTCCAGTTCTAAAGAGATTTGCCACTAGGCGGCCACCAGTCCACCACCGTCGCCACCACCGCCCACCCATCCACCTCTAGCCCTCACGAGCTTCTTCTCCAGCCGCACCGGTCCTATGGTGGACTAGGAGCCGAGCTCAGCCCTCGTGGGCTTTAGTTGCACCGAACTAGGTCATATGGGGGACCGGGCGCTATGCACCCAACCCCCGACTAGCCCTAGCCAGCCAGCTGCGATCCTATGGAGGACCAAGGGATCCACCCTAGCCGCTAGTCTGCTAGCCCCTAGTCACACACAGGACCAGGGGCTTTTTCTTTTTAGCCCCCAGGGCAGCCTGTAGGCCAGATTGGCCTTTCTGGAGCACTTTTACAAAATCGGGCGTAACGTTTCCGTACAGTGTCCTTTTTTTGAAAATGAGATACCATTGGAAAGCTGATTCTGATGCCGATCCAGTGGTGAAGGTATATTTTTCTGATTTTGATCCAGATTTATTTTTCAGTCCCTTGAACTCAGATGAAGTTTTTTTGCTTCAGAGGGCATATCTTTTGACTCGGTGATGCTTTTTTCGTCATTCTTGCGGCGTTGGAAAGCTAATTCAGTCCTCTACATAGAGATAAGGTCTATTTTTATTTTATATTTATGCATATTTTCATTCTCTCATTTTACAATCATTGGGTTATTGTAATAAATGAATTGAGATAAAGTTCCATCAGGGGGGTTTCTTGCATAATAATCTGATTAGAGTGTGTGTGCACTTTGATATTCATCTTGTTTTGATGACAAATCACATGGTTTATATCTGGTTTCTTAGTTTATTTTGGCCACATCTTGCTTTAGCTTGACACATATCAGATTCACATTGGTTCACACTTTAGATTGGGAGTTTATGGTTATTGATCTGCATTGGTTCGGATCCTTCTCAGTTTGAGGGCCATGTTTTTATGGTTAATGTTCTAGAGTATTTATGGTACTTATTCCCATGGAAGAGTTTTAGTCTCAGTTTGGCATTGGCATCGAGATACATAGTTTCTAGATTCTATCATCTTTCATCTACTGTTGCTTCACAGATTCCAGGGTTGTTCCAGTTTGTGAGTTTTCCAGTGTTTTGTGGCATCGGGTCTGATGTTGCATTATTATGATTCCACTTTGGTTTCTTGTAGATAGAAGTATCTTTCCTTGCTTTTTAGATTGTGGTTCCAGTGTTACTCCACAATTTTCTTCCAGTGCTTCTTTCCAGCAGTCATCTCATTGTAGGGGGGTTTTGTCACACTAGGTTTTCCTTCTCTACCTCATTATTGCATTTGTACATGGGTACCTGATCAGGCCTTGTTGTTGGGACCCATTCATTCTTTCTTGCATTCATCTTAGTTTTAGGTGCATTCTTTTTTAGTCTCCCTAAGTTGCACTTATGGGGGGCTGTTAGTGTAATTAATATTTAATTACACTTGCATAACTTTACTTAGGTAATATTTAAATCCTAGGTTAATTATTCTCATCCTTATCTTGTTGAGCTATCTTGTTGCTCAAGATAAGATTAGGGTTATGCATAGTTTTATTTTATAAAGACAATCATCTCATGTAATTATGAATTCCTGAATAATAATATTTTGCACATTTGTTTGCAATAGCTTTTCTTTTTCTGATTTTCTCTTCTGTGCAAGGTTTTTCTGGTTTGCATTTCAGATCTTGGTTTCTAACACTTGTAAGTGTATTTTAGTAAATGGTGTAACGTTGAAGGAAATACATTCATTGCATGAATCCATGGTCTACCCAAGAGAAGATTATATGAAATACCATTAGGCATGTCATGGATAGGAGTTTGTAAAGTAGTCCTACCAAGCTTAATAGGCAATGCTATGATGCCTAGCAATTTTTTTCCCACATTCTCAAAACCATGGATAGATAAAGAATTTTGTTCAATTTTAGTATTGTCCCCTCCCATTGTATCCAAATTTTTTACACTACAAACATTAACTATCAAACCATTATCAATGAGAGTATGCTTAATGTCTAACATGTTAATACTAGCCAGTATCATCAAAGCATCACTTTGTCTTTGCATTTCTAAAGGAGGTAATTCAATTTGATGAAAGAAAATGCCCAAATTAGGTGAATTTATATTTTCAATCACAGATGCCATATCATTCATTGTGCACTAGGAGGGATAAAAACTTTTTGGTGAATCATTTTGGACCATTCCATGGTAAATAGGTGATTCTTAAATCAAATACCACAAGGATATCTTAGCAAGAGTGTTTTGAAGTTGTTCAACAAGATCATACCCCTTTCCACTATGCAGAGGTAAACAAGGGGAACTAGGAAAAATGGGTTGACGAAGTGGTATCAATGGAGGAATGGTTTTTGGTTTCCTATTATTCCTTGTGTTATATGTGTGAGTAACAATATGGTAACTTGGTTGTTGTGAAACGTTGTTACTAGTAAGTTGTTTTGTAAACTTTAAGACAACTCCTAGATTTTTTGGTTGGTTTTGAGGTGTTCTTATGATAAGAAGTGGCTTAGGAGATCCAATAAGTAAAGGAATATTAGGAGGTTCAAAAGGTTCATCTTAGGTGGTCCAACGATTAGAGGACTCTTGGGAGGTCAAAAAGGAATCTTTGGAGGTCCAATAATCAGAGGAGATATAATGGAAACTTGTGCATTCATAATCTTAGAAGATGTGACTTCTTGTTGATGATTTTCTAATGAGGGGGGATCTAAGGTTGAATTATCCTCTCCATCTATACTATCTTTTGAAAGAAATGTATCAATGACATCATATTTTTTGGCAAAATATCTTTCGAAGTAGGAGAAGCACTAGGAGAGGGACAAATGAGATTCTCATGGTTCTCAATGATTGTATCTTCTAACACCAATATACCTTCATCACAAGAATGAGAGGTATTGGGAGAAGGAAAATTATGATTGTCATGTTTGTCAATGATTGCATCCTATTTTACTAAAAAATTCTCACAGATGGTCTAGAGTTGTTGGGAGATGAATGGGTATTAGGCAAAGTAATGTGAAGGAATGTGTCAATGATCTCATCCTCATGTTCCATAATATCCTTGCAAGTGGGATAAGTAGGGGGGGAGGAAAAACAAGATTCTCATGATATTCAATAATTGGATCTTCTGACACCAAACTACCTTCATCACAAGTAGGAGAGGTATCTAGAGAAGAACAACTATGATTCTCATGATTGTCTATGATTGTATCCTATTATATCAAATAATCCTCACAAATGGGAGAGATATTAGGGGTTGAGTGAAGGATAGGAAAGGTAAACAATCGTCCTACAGATATGATGATTTTCAATACTGAAATGCAACATTTTTTTCTAAATTTACAACAAATAAAGTAAAATAACACTTTTCTTCTACATAAAATAACATTTTTTTAGAATTCCAAAACAAACTTTTACAAGTTGGAACATACTAATAATACAAAGACAAAATATTGTGCAAAAGCTATCTGAAAGACATGTAAAGGATAGGTTTTCCCTATGGTGAATGAATCATTGGATAGGGTTCTAAAAAGTGAAAATTTGAAGTTTTATGTTGTTGTTTGATTTTTGTTTCTCTAGTTGCAAATAGGTTAAATAGTGATATTTTTTCTAGATTTATATATGAAATGAAAATTCAATTTGAATGACAATGTATGAACAAAATGACAACTTTCTTGAATGCAATTTTTGATGTAATTTTGATCTAAATGAATGAGAAACATTTTATGCAATCTAATATGTAGAATGTATGCAATGTTTTTGGATTTTTTTTATGAATTTGAATGATACAAATATGAAATATGAAACCCTTAATACATTACAAAACTAGATAATGCAAAACCTAGATCTAGGGTTTGAATGATCTCGAAATCAAAAAAGTGATGCACAATGATGAGTTCACCAAAATGAAAAGATGGTAAAAGGAGGGTGATTGAAATACTAATTGCATTAATTAAATATAGATTTCCCTTTCAAAAAATGAGAAAAATAAGGCTTTCGAATGCATAATTTAGAAAACTAGAAGCTTAATTAAGTCCAATTAATTGAGGGGCTCAAAAATAGTGTGAAATTGTAAAGGTATATAATTTCCTACAATATAAAGCTATAATTTATGTTTTTTGTGCTTTTTGTTTGATCTTTTATTCTAATTTGTTTTTTATTGCTTGATTGGTAATTTTAAGTTTTTGATTAATAGTTTAGTGGTTTTTGTGCATGTTTCAAGCTTTCAAAACCTATTTTTCCCCCCTTCTATGATTGGTGAACCTGAAGTGAAGTACATGTTGGAAACAAGAAAAACTGAGAGGGGGGTGAATTAGTGTTCTATAAAAATTTACTTTATTATTCTAATTATTAATGCACTTAAAATATTCAACCAGGAGAAATATGCATAAACATAAAGAAAATAACCACAACACCATAACACAAGGATTTTTACGTGGAAACCCTATTAGGGGAAAAACCACGATGGATGGCCAATCCACAATATAATCTAAGTATACTTAAAAAGTTTACAATATGGGAATGCACTTGCATTCAAGCACACTGCCTAGATCTCACTGCTCAAAATAGGAAGGCACGCTGCCTTACAAAGATTTGGATTAGATCCAAAATAATGAACTGAAGGAATAAAATCTACAAATGCTTGATTACAGTTCTGTTTAAATTCGGTTGTCAATCTTCCATCCTTCTAACTGATACTGAAATTCTACTCTGCTCTGCTCTGACTCACTCCACAAAATCTTTATGTGCAAGTGAAATTGTGCGTAAAATCCTCCTAACACTCTGCTAGTATTCACAATACACATCGAAACACCACAGACACACACCAAAATGATATAAGAGATCATACATATATATCTGCGACTAGAAATTTAATCGCAAAATGTCGGCTCCAAATAAAACTTGAAAATATTAGCAACTTGTTGGGTCAAATCTTAAGAGTTATCCAATGCACATCCACAATGGTTGGCCACAACTTAGCTCAGACCCAAATCAAGATGAGAAAAGACAAAAAATATTCGAATAAACATTCCTTGAATATCCGCAACATATTTTATCGACTAAGTCGGCCCCAAAATACTAATAAATAGAAAAGTAACCAACCGAATCTCCAAACTCATACAAGACTTAATACGAGACACTGAGATTTTTGAACACATTAGATGTACTGATAGACCCCCCATGAGATCCACAACTCAAAATAATAACTGGAAATCTATACGTGAATCATTGAACACCAAACTGTCGAATGGTCTATTCTTCCTGACTATCTTCAATCTGACTGTCGGTGCGAGCAAATGATGTCATGTAGATCTGTCATCGACTAGGGTTGCCATCAATGACAACACCAAAAATAATTTGCAATGTCTCTTGCCAACAGTATCAAGCTTTTTGTCTAACCTTCTTGTTTGCAAGTTTTTTTGTGTTTTATGTCTTGAAGGTTGTAGGTACTTTCAAGAGGTTATGAAAATTAGAATTTTTAGGGCCTTTTTGAGGAAAAATAGACATCACAGTTGCATTTGAAAGGGTCAAGAAACAAATTTTCATATATTATACCTAGTAATTTTTTATTGGCTAATATTTCCAATTGGAGAATAGTTAAAATTTAGGAATCCAAAATTGGTTAATAGTTAGAGCTACAACCTGACTTGAATAGCCACATTTAAAAATATATATATAATTTTATTTAAATCACCAAATCATTTATTTTATTAAAAAATTTAACTCAAAAAATTGCAACAATATTTGATACATGATTAGATCATATTCGCCTAAATTTTATAAATTATTGTACAAATCTATATTAATTCACCAATAGTATATCATAATTATTGGTTGCTTTAGAACCAAATTTCTATTATTTAGTTTCCACCATTGATTGATAATATTATCTAATGACACTTGTTGTATTCCATGAGGTAAAATGTACCCATGAAGTGTAATTCTCATGGGGCCCAAAATTTTGGGTCTCATGAGCATTATAGATTGTGGGTAAATTTTACCTTATAAAGTACAAGGGTTGTTAGATCAATTATCTAAAATAAATTTTGAGCCCCATGAGAATTACACATCATGGGTACATTTTTACCTTGCATAATACATTGAGGGCCATTATATTATATTTTAAAACAATGGTGGAAATTAAATATATTATAGTCTACTCCTTTAACCCATCAATAATTTTCACGCACAGGTCCCTACTTTTCCATGAGAATTATTTTTAGATTGGATAGATTCACAATCATAATTAATGCATTTTCCTATTATTTTTCAATATTTTCCAAAATTTTCTACAAAATTTAGTGATGCAGAAAAAACTACCAATAAAATTAATATTTTTTCATAAAAATTGAAGGACTCACCAAGGTTCTATATATTTTTTGAGGGGGGGTTCTTAAATTTATCACTAATTATACCCCATCTTTTGGTGTAAAATAAGATTTTAAACTTAAAAAAACATGATTTGCAAGCACCTTCTTTGTTAATCCATACATTGTATGTATCTGCACTTTTTGAGTATAATTTTATTGCTGTGAATTTCCATAATGAATATGGTTTCATTTTCTAGTTAAAAAATTAATTCACAAAGTTTTAATCATTTATTGAGAGTGCTTATTTCTCTTTTTCACAATTTTTTTTAAATACTAACCTACATTAAACTAGGCATAACATTCAAACCAATTGTTGGATTTTTAATTTTTTACAACCATTGGAATGTTTCTTCTGATGTGCATGCTATGGATTATATCATTTCTTCAAATAAAAAATTATAAATTAGGTCTAATAAGTTAAATTTAATGTTTTAATTTTAAACTTCAAACAAGAACACATGAACTTACTTTTTAAAAATTTCATAAAATTTTCAAAAGAATATTTAATGGTGTTATTGGTTTTCTTATTTGAATCATCTTATTATGTGTTCTCACTGATCATTTAATGCAAAAAAAAATTTAATCCAAAGACAAAGAATAAACTATCAATCATTTGATTGCATCTTGATTGTTAAAGTCTTTCTTTCAAACTACTAATCTAATTGTTGCAAGATGTTGTCGAAGGTTTCCCTTGAACTACTAATTGGTTTTTTGTAGGTGCATTTTTCAAAGAATCAAATTTGAAATGTTTTATCTTTCTTTTTAGATTATCTCACATTTAGAGTAGTTGGGTTAAAAATAACTTTATTTTTCGTGTATTATGCAAATGCACATTGTGTGTCAACTCGAGCTAGTGTGTACATATCCTCTCCCCTTGCACACTTATGTGATCTTTGGTGATGATAAATACACATTAGTCTCCTTTTTTTAATTTTTCATAAGAGGCCTACCTAGGGATTTCATCACCCCAAGGTTTGACCTCAAGCACATTTTTTGATGGGCTATATAAATGGGTGAGAGTGAAATTTGTAGCTCAATCCAATGATGACACGTTAGGCATTACTCTATGGTTCTAAGTGATTCCAAACACAAGGAGATGAGATTTTGATCTCACATTTGTACATGTGTTGGTGTTTATGGAGTACCCCCACTAGTCACCTCTTGCTTTTAGTAGCCTAGAAGCCTTTGGTCATATGATTAGTGTGGTGCAGCGTACAATATCATGTGCAAAGTTACTCACCACATATGCCCCTGAGTCAAGATAGGAATATTTGGATTGGAACTCATAGCCTCTCTAGGAAAGAGGGAAGGTTTGCACATGCCATAGAGCCCATGTCACCAGACCTCTAGCTATCTACTCTTGAAAGTGAAGCATCTCACGTTGAGCTTGGTGTATTAGCACCTTTGGTGTGATGGGCCCACACTATGTGAACATATATCCAATTGAATAACTAGGTTGTTCTTTTCTTATGAGTGTGTTTATTTGTGATATGCATGTGAAGCCATTTTACTTTGGGCCATGTTAAGGGTCATACCCCTTTTAGTTAAGAGTCAACAACCACTTTGTTTTCCAAGTGTTTTCTAAGTGTATTCTATCTTAAAATTGAAACGCCCCCCATAAATAACACCTTTAAACACTCTATTCTTAGGGTGACAACCATATTCTACATTGAAACAAGCTCTAGGATCTATCCTTTGAATCCAATTTTTGAACTTAAGAATCCTAAGACCTACCAAACTTCTTTATTTTAGCTTTCCACATCCACCTTTTCATCTCAAATATCAATTGTATCCTTAGATTAGATTTTGAGTTCCCTCCTTGGGTTAATATTTGGTTGATTCATCTTCCCTAGGTTAATATTTGGATGTTCTTTTACCCTTAGGTTGAGTTTTGTTTTCCATCCTTAGTTGATCTTTGGTTGACTATTTTTCCTTGGGCTAACCTTAGATTGGTATTGCATTCCCTAGGTTAAATTTTGATTGTTTCTTTCATCCCTAGGTTGATCTTTGGTTGATTTTCATCCTTGGGTTGACCTTAGGTTGGTCTTGCATCCCTAGGTTAAATTTTGGTTGAGTCTTTCATCCTTAGGTTGACTTGGGTTAAGTCTCTCCCCCTTAGGCTAATATTTGGTTGATTCTTTCCCCTTAGGTTAATCTTTGGTAGATCTTTTTTCCTAACGTTAATCATTGGTTATCCTTGCTTCAATAGGTTAAACTTTAGTTGATTCCTTGCATTCATAGGTTAACTTTGGTTATCCTTACATCCATAGGTCAAACTACATTCCATCATTCACCCAATCAGTCATAAATCCTATGCTAATACAACCATCATCGTTAGACCATAGTTACCTCTTTGAGGTGTCTCAAGAATATCATTCACCTCTCATTATTTTCTCTATAGCTTTCCTAAAACCACAAGTCTAGTTTGGGTGTGACTAGTCTCCCATCTCCATCTTTTGAGATTCTAGGATTCTCTTGAGAATACTTAGGTCTATTACCATTCATCCACCATTGATCTTTCCCTATTTATATTGTGCTTCAACCTTAGTCACCCTTTAGCATTGTCTTGATCTATTGTCTATCCATCTTTTCACCAATGTTTGGCTTTAAAACTCATAAGTCTAATTTAAGGTCAACCCTCATCTATTATCTTTCTCAATTCCATATTTTGGATATCTATATATCCCTTTCGGTTACTTTGGTTAGCCATAATCTTTTAAGGTTAAAGTCTAAACCCATAATCACCATTTCTTATCCTCGCTATCCTTAACTATCCTTAACCATCCTTAACCCACAACCCATATACCATCCATCACTTGTCATTTTCATAATCATTTAAAAATGAAAAATCAAAAAACATTAGAATCCTTTGCATGATAATTTCCTTTTGAAATCAAAAATCCAAAAAATTGAAAAAATCCAAAACCAAAAAAAAAATTAAAACATCAAAACCCCCAAAAAAAAAATTATTGGATTATTTTCCTAATCTCTTACTAGGGTCCAACCAAGGATCTACTCACACATTCATGTCAAACCTAAGTCCAATATTCACACAACCCATGGCACAATATCAATATTCAAACATGATTAATCACAACAACATGCCTATCTATCAAGCATTGAATTGTCAAAACCTAAATCTATCCATGGGTCCCATGCCAAATTTAAACTAAAATGCTCAATAAATTACCATTTTAATGAAATCATTGACAACACAATAAATTCTATTACAAAAAATACAATCCTTGACACAATAGGTGCTTGATCTAAAAGCCTCTAGACTTAAAAAGAAATAAATTCAATGGAGGACATATATCCTTATCCCATTTCTAGAAGTACACACATACCTCCCAACCCTTCATACCAACAATCCCCAACAATCCATCCTCCTTTCCAAAAAACTACAACCCATCCCTCTATCTCTCATTTATACCAATGACCCAACCACAACCAACCACAAGTTTATGCACAACCTACCAACACTCATCCATCATCAATTCCTTCATAGCTAACCAACCTATTGAAAACAATCCTCAATGTGGTTCCCTTAGACCTAATCTTCCTTCGAAACGATAATTTACCCCTCTAGGGGAGCCAATCAAGTCAATCTTAAAGAAGTTATTGTAGTCTAATGTTATTCAACTCCATGAAGCCATAAATTATGACCCTGGCCCTAACAAACCATCTTAGTGGAATGATAATACATTTTGTGAATTCCACATGAATAAAGGGCATATAACTTCTTGCTCTAGTCTCAAGATCATCATACAAGACCTTATTAACTTTAGTGTAGAAAATTGTACTCCTTTCTAAGTGAAATTACAATTTCACACTTAGTTTCAACCTATTTTCGTGGCCTTGCATTTTGTTGGAAACAAGCTTCACTGACAGGAGGGGGGTGAATCAGTGTTCTGCAAAAATTGACTTTATTATTCTAATTATTAACCCACTTAAAATATTCAACTAAGAAATATGCAGAAACAAAAAGAAAATAACCAAAACACCATAACATAGGAATTTTTATGTGGAAACCCTATTAGGGGAAAAACCACAGTGGATGGCCAATCCACAATATAATCTGAGTATACTTAAAATGTCTACAATATGGGAATGCACTTGCATTCAGGCACACTGCCTAGAGCTCACTGCTCAAAATAGGAAGGGACACTGCCTTACAGAGATTTGGATTATATCCAAAAGAATGAACTAAAGGAATAGCATCTAAAAATGCTTGATTACAGTTCCAGTTAGGCTCAGATGTCAATCTTCTATCCTTCTGACTGATACTAAACTTCTGCTCTACTCTACTCTAACTCACTTCACATGATCTTTATGTGCAAGTGAAATTGTGCATAAAATCACTCTAACACTCTTTTGATATTCGCAATACAAATCGACACACCACACAAACACACAAAAATGATATAAGAGATCATACATATATATATGTGACTAGTAATTTAATTGCAACATGTCGGCTCCAAATAAAACTTGAAAATATTAGCAACTTGTCAGCTCAAATCTTAAGAGTTATCCAATGTGCATCCACAACGGTCATCCAAAACTTAGCTTGGACCCAAAACATAATGACCAAACACAAAAATATTCAAATAAACATCCCTTGAATATCTGCAACATATTACATCAACTAAGGCAGCCCCAAAATACTGATAAACAAAGAAGTAACCAACTAAATCTCCAAACTCACACAAGACTCAATACGAGGCACTAAGATTTGTGGACAACACATTAGATGTATTGATAGACCTCCCATGAGATCCACAACTCAAAATAACAACTGGAAATTAGTAAGTGAATTGATGATCACCAAACTATCAGATGCTTTGTTCTTCCTGATTGTCCTCAATCTGACTACTAGTATAAGAAAATGATGTCATGCGGATCTATCACCGACTAGGGTTTCCATCAATGAAAACACCAGAAAGAATTTGTAGTGTATCTTTCCAAAAATCTCCCCCTTTGGCATTGATGGCAACACTGAGTGAAAAATGACTAAGTGTCAGATCAAAACCAACATTAGTTACACTGCCATTTCAAAAACACCAAAAAGAAACTTCAATCTTGGGAAAACAACTCCCCTTATGATGACTATACATTTTTCACTGTACACTTTTCCCCCT
Organism: Sequoia sempervirens; assembly: GCA_007258455.2. Classification (NCBI taxonomy): domain Eukaryota; kingdom Viridiplantae; phylum Streptophyta; class Pinopsida; order Cupressales; family Cupressaceae; genus Sequoia; species Sequoia sempervirens. The sequence goes on along the minus strand of VDFB02147081.1, from coordinate 44,614 downwards.
TTGACATCAATGGCAAAAACTGGGGAAACCAAAATTGTACAGGCATGAACTTGTAACTTACAAAAGTTTGAAAATATTTGTAAATTTTTTCTTCAGTGCTCTTAAATTGTCATCACAAACCTTTTTGAGACTTTTCAAAACTGTTATGTGACCACACATTAAATAGGATTGAGCCTCTGTAGTTTAAAGATTCTCTGGGTCACTAACTGCTATAGTAGATTTTGCTTCCTTCAAAGCACTCACCATTATATCAATCTTTGGACAAATTAGTCCTCTGAGTTCACTTACTCTCCCAACAATCCTATCATTTTCATTCTTTAAACATCTTATTTTTTCAATTAGGTTTGTTACTTGTCCTTCTTGTTGAACCACATCACCGACTAAAGGATCAAAAGTAGCAGAAATGGTAGCTAATTGATTTTCTAGATCCTTTACCTTTTTCTCATTACCTTCAGTAAACTTGGATAGAACTAAACAGGACTTATAGGCTTTTCCAGCATTAGATATAGAGCCTATAGTGTTCTTCATGCAAGTAGCTAACATAATCTTATCCTTTGCAATCATTGCTTTCAACCGACTAAGTCTTTTTCTATTAAACTCCTTTTGCACTTTATCCTCAACAGATTTCTCAAGAGACTCAAATTGAGTACTTACAACATTTATGAGCTTCTTTAGCTCACCAGAAGAGGAACCTGATGGATCCATGAGATGAGCAGGCATTAATTTCTGCAAAACTCCATATGCAAGGCTTAACAGTTCACTATCCTCTATGTGAGACTTCAAAATTTTCTCATTGGCCTTGGCTTGAGCAATTGATGCAACCTTCATCATCTGAATTGGGGACAAAGTTGATAAATTGATTGAAATTTCATCCAATTTAGGATCAAAATATTCCTGTTGCTCCATCAGAGATCTCTTCACTACCTTAGCAGTGTCTCTTTCCTCCACACTAATTTCCTAAACTTTTTCTTCTTCAGCCTTGGGTTCTTTTGAGACTATTTCCAAATTGTTTTTAGGCACTTCAACCTCTTCATTTTGTACCTCCTTCTCCTCAGCTAATACCACCATAGGAACTTTAGTCTCCATAGGTGTCTCTGTATTTTCCATATTAGGAGAAATCAAAATATCCTAAAATTTTGGAGGATCAGATACATTCATATTCTCCTCATTCACATTCTTTTCTTTATTTACCTCCTCATTCACTACCTCATTTTCCAGAACATTTTCAGTGTTCATTTCCTCAATGTTAATCTTATTCTTTGATATACACTCTTCCAGAATTTCCTTAGTTTCACCAACAATAGCATCAGTTTTTCCAATCATGAGTTTATTCACCCTTGTCTTGCTCTTAAATTCCTTTTTAACTTTTTCAAGGAGTGAATCCATCTCTTCAATTGACATTTCTAGACACAAATATGCAAGAACTCTCTTCCTCATATTCTCTTCTTCTTTTCCAGCACTTAGCCTTCTCGACTCCAAAATATCATATAGTCTTGGGTAAGCCAGACATAATCTCAACAAGAACTTTATTAAAAATGTTCATATGTTTTATTGTAGCTTCTACTAGAGCTCTTTGACCAGATTCATCAAAATTTTCATACAATTCATAGAGGGGCTTGAGATTATCGTCATTGACAACTGCATTCACAACTTCATCAACTGACATACCAGGTTTATCAACTTTACCTTTCTTTTCCTTTCCTTCTTTGCTGGAAGATTTTAACTTGACAACCTGAGTTCCAGTAGCTTTTACTTCTTTCAAGACTTCTTCTAATTTTGTTTCCTCATCTTCTGAAATAGTTTTATATGTTCTTGTACTTTTATTCTTCTTCCTTTTTCTGGAAGGCATGTCTTGAACTGGATTTGCTATAGGGAAACTCCTTGTAGATCTAGTGTGGGCATAGGATGGACTAGGACTAGCAGACTCTATTTTTGCTTTCACTTATGCTACTTCTACCTCTTCTCTCCTCCTTCTTGCTTCTCTAAAGGATTCAACAGGTAAGCCCATCCTTTCTGCAAAAAATTATGTCTCTTTTCTTACTTTCCTGACTATCACCAGTTTTCTCAATTCCTCATGAACTTGCATAATTTTCTTTGCATATTTTCCAAAGCTCGCTTCTCCCAAATCTAGAGGTGAATTCAACAAGTGTTCTGCATACATCTTAAGAATGTTTTCCTCTACCTCGTATCCCATTGGAATGATCCAAATTGTTATAGGATTAGCAGCTTCCATGTGACATTGGTCAATATCCACCATGAAGCAGATAGTATCGTTGTACTGTTCTACAATTGAAGTTGGAATTCTTTCCCTGACATGCATCATATCCTAGAAATTTTTGAAGTACCCCCATAGGGTAGTATTCCTGACTTGATGATCACCCATTCTAAACAACTTGTTCCTTATCTAAATAGCTACAAGCTCATCATTTTTCCAATGTACTTTTCCAATGCCCAGAACTTCATTCTTGAAATAGAAAAATAAGAAAAATAGCATATTGCCATATTTGAAAGTATTCTTCTTGTCTTTCTTGATTTATCTTAGATTCTCCAACAACTAACTTCTGAGCAGCTCACATTAGTCATATTCTACATTCTGCTTTATTATTTCATAAGTTGCATAGATGGTCGTACCAGATACATAATTGTCCCGACTAGAATGGTATATCTTGTAACCAATGACCATTGATGAAAATTTCACATCTACTTCAGCAATGTCTTCTATTGGATTTTCCCTTCTATCCCATTTCGCACCTGTTGCCTCAATAACCTTGTCATTCTTCACAAATTTCTAGACTAGAAGTCTACCGATGGAATTCAGACCTGTTACTGCACATTTAGCCACTTTTGTGATTTTGAAGGGTATATTCAGCCACATGAACTCATCATGAACATGGCTTAGAATGTATCTCACCCATTCATTTTCCTCAAATACGGGAAATCTCACAAACTGCGCAAACTTCTTCTCTTCTAGGGTTTGAAATTATGGTTTTACAATAAAATCTTCTCCAATTATACGATGGGAATACAGATTCATTATTTGAGAGGTTCCTAACTCTTCAATGTTCGCATGAATATATTCCCTAATATCCTTAGTGTGCAAAAATTTGTACAGCACAGATGAAAACACTCCTAAGGGTTCGGTCTCAACAGACTTATAAGGGTGTGATTTAAAATTAAGATGGGGTCTGTCCTTGACCTCTACTACCAACGGAGTGGCCATGATTGCAAATTCACAAATTCACAAATTCACAGGCTTTTCAAAAAATACATTTTCGTTGGATCGATGTTTGTTTGTAGATACTTCTCCACACTTTGAATTTCTTCACAATTCAACAAGGTTCACTCCAGTGCTCTTCAAATTGGTTTCTTTCAAAATGTAAAGTGACAAATGAAGAATAAAAATGGATTATTTTTTATCACTCGCACAACTAACCCTTTTTGTCACAATAAATTCCTTAACCCTAGTTCATCCAGTTACTTTTATTTCAAGCACTGAGACAAATAAATTTTATGCGGATCTCCAAAGCTTTACAACACTAGCTCCAATTTGGTTAGAAAGCATCTGAAAAACATTGATCCTCCTACTGGATTGGTCCACACTCTAGTATCAGTTGCCTGCAAGGGGGTTGAAGAATTTTTCTGACAGCTCCCCCTAGGCCAAAGGCCTAGAACTAATTCCTGAAGGAATTACCAGAAGCAGATTCTGGTGTTGGCACATTTCCTTCAACAGAGGGATTCGTTTTCACCCATTTCTTCTGCATTTTCCTTCTGATCACATTTGTAGTGACTTTCCCTTTTCCTTTGACATCTTGTTGTGTATTTTCTCTTACTGGACCTCTTTTGTTCCAATAGAATCTAGCAATATGCCCAAATTTGTTGCAGTTGTAGCACACAACATTTCTCTGATCAGACCAACTGTTCCACTGATTTTTCCTTTATCTACATTGGTTAGCAATATGCTCAAATCTATTGCATGCATAACATCTAACATCTCTATGAAAGTTATTCATCACAACTCTACATTCACTTGACTTATGACCATACTTATAGAAATTAAAGTGAGCTGACCTGAGAATGATGATCCACCTAGATTCATCCTGCTTCTACACTAAGAAGCCATGTGACCGAATTTGTTGCAAGTAAAACAATAACAATTAAATCTTTGAGCATTTGGTTGTCTTACTAGATTTCTTCTAGCTCCATTCATATGATTTCCTTATTAGAATCTTCACTATCTGGAATTCCCTTTTCCAAAGTTCCTTTGTCTAGATCCAAAACTTTCTCCTTCTTCATATCCAAGACCTCACCTGTCACCATCAGTCCTCTGACCTTTAATTAGTTCATCAAGCTTGGCTGAAATGGCTTTGAATTTATCCTTGTACTCATTTGCGGTAGTAAGTTCATTTCTGAGATCATCAAGCTATTTTTTAAGCACTTCCTCATTGTTTTAAGATTGTTCCAATTCATTGTCCAATCGGCTGCATTGTTCATATTTTTATTTCAAGGATTGAGCAAGATTTTCTTCATTCTTCTTTCTATCTTCAATTTCCTTGGTCATTTTCATCATGATGGACTCCATCTCACGCTTCAGGGCAGCATTTTATTTGGAAAACTTTTCACACTCTTTTATTTTATCCTTTAAGGAATGATTGAGTTGTTCATCTTCCATGCTTCTGTTCTTCTACTTGAGTTGATCACATAATTCTTTTTTTTCTCCCTTGATTCATTGATTTTGTCTTTCAATGACTATATGAATTTTTCTTTATTTTCAAGATTTTCCTATAGTTCTCGGTTCTCAGATTTTGACTGGTCAAGATCATCTAGGGCCACCATAAGTTGTTGTTGAAGACTACTTGTATCCATTGAAAACAATTTCCAAGATCTCCCCAAGTTGTTAGACTTCTTTCAAGGAACTAGCTCTGATACCAATTGTTGGAAACAAGCTACACTGAGAGGGGGGGGTGAATCAGTGTTCTGCAAAAATTGACTTTATTATTCTGATTATTAACCCACTTAAAATATTCAACTAGAAGAAATATGCAAAAACAAAAAGCAAATAACTGCAACACCATAATAGAAGAATTTTTACGTGGAAACCCTGTTAGGGGAAAAACCACGGTGGATGGCTAATCCATAATATAATTTAAGTATACTCAAAAAATTTACAATATGGGAATGCACTTGCATTTAGGCACACTACCTAGAGCTCATTGCTCAAAATAGGAAGGCACACTTCCTTACAAAGATTTGGATTATATCCAAAAGAATGAACTAAAGGAATAGCATCTACAAATGATTGATTATAGTTCCGGTTAGGCTCAGATGTCAATCTTTTGTCCTTCTAACTAATACTAAACTTTTGCTCTGCTCTACTCTGACTCACTTCACATGATCTTTATGCGCAAGTGAAAATGTGCATAAAATCACTCTAACACTCTTCTAATAATTGCAATACAGATTGACACACCACACACACACACCAAAATGATATAAGAGATCATACATATAGATCCACGACTAGAAATTAATGTCGGCTCCAAATAAAACTTGAAAATATTAGCAAATTGTCGGCTCAAATCTTAAGAGTTATCCAATGTGCATCCACAATGGTCATCCACAACTTAGCTTGGACCCAAAAAATAATGACCAAATACAAAAATATTCGAATAAACATCCCTTGAATATCTGCAACATATTACATCAACTGAATCGGCCCCGAAATACTGATAAATAGAGAAGTAACCAACCGAATCTCCAAACTCACAAGAGACTCAATACAAGGCACTAAGATTTCCAGAAAACACATTAGATGTACTGATAGACCTCCCATGAGATCCACAACTTAAAATAACAACTAGAAATATTTAAGTGAATCGATTATCACCAAACTATCATATGCTTTGTTCTTGCTGACTATCCTTAATCTGACTACCGGTATAAGCAAATGGCGTCATGCGGATCTATCACCGACTAGGGTTGCCATCAATGACAACACCAAAAAGCATTTGCAGTGTCTCTTTCCAACACATTTATGCATTTTTAAACCGAGCACTAATGGGCTCCTAATACCCTTTATTATGAATCCCAAGGCCTATTTTACTTATTTATCAACAATATAACCCACATTGAATGAATATTATTAATCAAATTAATGCCCCAAGATAAATTATGTCTTTTAGGTCAAGCCACATTCTCCCATGGGTGAATGGGTCCCCTTTAAGTTTAAAAACTCAAATAAAAACATGTTTTTGGTAGCATTTCAAGGTCCTAAATTCAAATTCAAACTGTCATCTTTCAGGATCTAATGGGAAATTAGAAAGGAAGCTTATAAAGTTATGTCTTTCAATCATTTTTCACTAGAAAAGAAAGAGATTCACACAAGACCACAAGGATTTACATTCAAGAGCAAGGTGAAGTGAATCAAGCATTCAATTGAATTCTTAAAGAGAAGCATTCTATTTGTTTGTGTAGGTCTTCAAGCTCATTTTTCCAATAAGATCAAGCATTGCCAAAGATTGATGATAGACGCCTATGGAGGATCATGATGGAATGGAGGTTTTGGGAGATGCACAAAGCCATTCAACCAAGCCTAATGACTTGTTTCCTAAGTGATTCCATCTTCTATTATCATTCTACTTTCTACCCAAAGGAAGGTATATTCAAATTTTTGATCTATTAGGGTGATTTGATATCTCCCAAAGTTGGTTTTCATCATTATTCATTGTTTCATTTAGGGATCCTATTCTAGCACACTTGAATAGGGTTTTCTTGAATTTTAGCTCGTGTAATCTTACATACAATTAATATTAGGGCTTGCACACACTTTCTTGTTTTAGATATGTTCTTTTTATCAAGATTTAATTACCAAACTAGGAGTTTGACCAAGGAAAACCCCCATCTAGCACCAAACAACAATTTTGTTTTGCATATTTATTATAGGTTCAGATTTGGGAGTGAAGGTTAGAAGGTACAAGAAAGAAGTACAAATTCAGGGCTTAAATATCAGATTCATTATTTTCCAGAATAGGAGACCTGAACCCATTTTCCCATGGGTGAATGAGTCCCTAATAGGCTTGCTAAAACAACATTTTATGATAGGTACATAGTGTTCTACTTTCCCAGATCTTCTAGAAGCTTTATTTTTCCTCTCAGTTTTATGCTTAATCTACAAGATCCAAGTGGTAACTTGCATTTTGGATTTGATTTGTTATTTTTAGTTTTTCTCCCAAAAGTGTTGTTTGATCTTGACCCCCATCCTCAAAGCATAAGGAAATCTAAAGATTCTCGCATTGGGTTGATTCGCCTAAGGTTTGTTAATCAATTCATTGTAGGTCCATCTCATTTCCTAATGAAAGTAAAAAGATAGGGTATATTCTCACCCTTTGGACCTACCTTTCCATTTTGGGAAACCCTATTTTTCTTCATTTCATTAACCAAGGTAGAATCATTGTTGAACCTATGCCAAGGGAAAACCAAGAAAATATTATATCCTCCACCTCTTTTCATAATCCTTTTATCCACTAAAAAATTTCCATCCACTCCATCCCAATCAATAAATCCATCCAATAAAAACACATCTAGTAATGATCTTAAAGGACTATTAGAAAAGGATTTACCTCAAAGTAAATTTAGACAATCTGATCACATTGATAATCCTACACCATCCAACCCTCTTCCACTTTCATTCCCTCCATCACCTATAAAGCTAACTCAAGAGCTTCCTATCCGAAAAGTTGATTCCATTCAAGGAAATCATATCATTTTCTAAAATAGCATTCCATTTCCTAAATCATTAGATCCATGTCAAGAGAAAATTTCAAAGCATGATGAAATAAACTCCAATACAAATTAAGATCAATTTACCCAAAAAGTTCCTATAGATCGTTATGATATAAAAGTTAAACCAATCCTTGATCAATATCCTATTTATAGCATCCATGATAATCCAATACTTGATCATGAACCTATCCTTGAGTTTACCCAACAATCACCTCCAAATTATTATAACATCCATGATAATCCAATCTTTGATCAAGATCCCATTTCTAGTCATGACATCTGAGATAAGACTATATTGGAACTTACCATTGATGAAAATTTGAAGATGATCCCCTTGTTGAATTCCATATCATATATGATAAAAAACTTGAAGCTAATCCTATCCAAACTCCAAACACCACTTGCCTCTCTTGGACACATAGATAATCAAGAAAATGACATCAATAACATCAAAGAAGAATATAAAGAAGCTACTACATATAAAAAAAACAAGAAGATACAAAAGCTACCATGGATCAAAATTACATGCCAAAAGATCGGGAGGAAACAATGCTGATAGAGGTTAAAGCCACAATATCCTATCAACTAGGATCATATACAGTTTTTCTCAAATTAGGATTTCTTGTAGATGAGAAAATAAAAAACACCAATGGTTTCCAATAACACAATGATGGGTTAGCACCTTGTTTCCAAAACAGAAAACACCCCATTGCAAGTAAGATATTTTAGAGCATGCAATATCAACGAAGAGGGTTAGGCCTACATGAGCAAGGCATTCTAGAACCGATATAGTTTTGTGTGAATCTTTGACATCAAGGTCTTGTTTTCTCTTCAATCAGTGAATTAAATGATGTTAGTGATACTTCCATAATATTGGGGGAAACTTTATCCAATACAAACATCAAAATGGGGGCCATGTGTAGTCCTTGCCATTAGTTGCTACCAACACTCCTTCCATCCATACCATAAACCATCATTCCCAATATCTTAATCCTTCTATTTGGAACCAATGAAAAGAAATTTCTTACAAATCTAAAGTTCAAAATCAAATTTCAAAGGGCATTGAATCAATAAAAAATACAAGTGGACAAATGAAGTTAAAATGGATCCCAAAGTAAAATGGATCAATTAAGGAAAATAATCCAAATCTAATATTGAATATAAATGTAGAGCCACAAGAAAAAGGTCTCCCACATATAACAAATGTCCACCTCATTCAAATGCTCATCACACAAGGCATATAAAAGTGTTTCTTCCAAACACAATCCCAATCCAAACTATAAGCGTAATCATCCATCACCCCATGTTTGGAAGATAAAAATTACTACATCAAAACTTCCAAATATTTCATCCACATCTACCCTCATCCATCATAATCCAACATCTCAACTAAAGCCTAAAAATCCTATTTCACAAATTCATTGCATCTTGGAAGTAACTCTTTATTGTAAGGACTCTCATGGCACTCTATCACAATGTGCATATTCTGATAAGGCCAAATCTAGTATCTGAAAGGATCACTTGTAATGACATCCATCAGTTGTATGCAAGCACCATGATCCTCACAAGGAAACTATTATGTCGACACTAAAACATTTCCTTCACTTGCAAACACTATTTTTCTCCATCATTCCCTTTCTTCCTTAATAATTAAATAATTTTAATTATTTGATTATTGTCTAAAGTCATATTCCTCTATTACTTAAGTAATTTTAATTATTTAATTAATTCATTTGTTTTCTTTTATTTCCTCTCTTTGATTAATTAAATAAATTTCTATATATTTAATTGTTGTCACTTTCTTCTATAATTAAATAATTATTTTAATTAAATTTAGTTAGCCATTATCCTCTTCCTCCATAAATTAACTAATTTTTATTTATTTGATTATTTACTAATTTGTCTGTTTCCACCACTTTTGAATTAAATCATTATTTATTTAAAATGCCAGCTTTTCCCTCACTTGTCTTTTTCCTCCACTTTTTAATGAGATAATTGTTTCCAATTATTTTATTTAAAAAGTCATATTTTCCCTCATGTGGACACAAAAAATGGATGCTTCACTTCCTTGTCCACAAAATGGAGAGAGGGACAGAGAGATCGAATTTCATAATGCTTACATTCAATAATACCTTAGAGATCTCAACCCAATGAAGAATGTGAGAGATCTGACTATAAGATATCCTTGGAGATGATTGAGGCAAGAAAGGGGTTCACCACCAAGTGTAAACCTGGAAAATGCAATATATTTGAAAACATAATGTGATATGCAAACAAACCTAGAAATGCAAGTAAATTGTAACAAAAAACTATGAAAATAGAAGTATGCACCTGGGAAGTTGAAGAAGGAAAGATGGAGCTCTGGAATCCTAAAGAAACTGGTATTGAAGCCATCTGGGACTCATACACCAATCCGGGTGACTTAGTCTAGTTTCAAGGAGACTGAGCCAAAACAGGTTTCAGACAAAAGGGTACTCAGATCTACAAAAAAATTGTTTAGGCTTGGGTAGTGGGACTCATTTTCCACTAATGGAAAATCAATCCACTTCCAGATTTTTGGAAACTCAAAAGTGGAATCTGTAGCTCCCAGTCTACTTTTCTTCTCTTGATTCAGATATGGGTCCGAAACTATCAAATTCAACCTGTAAGTCTTCTCCAAGATTCTCTTAGGACCTTGACAACTTTGGATTGCTTTGATAACTTGATGACAACTTTTCTAATCTTTCTCTTTGAAAAATTTGCAACCTAGACCTGCAAATCACATGCAAAGAGAAGGAAAAATGTTGTGGGGTTAGTGAATAGGGGTTTTCCTTGGTCAAACTCTGTGTTGGTAATTAAACCCTTGGAATGAAAATGAAATATGGAAAGAGAATGATGAATGAACAAAGAGAATGCTACAACTCACCAAACCCTTGAAATAGAATGTTGCAAACATGCAAGTGATGGCTCCAATGGATGTAAACTTGAAAATGCTTGAAATGCTTAGATTGCTTGATAGATTGATTGGTGGTGAAATGAGTAGGAAAACCTTATATTTATACTCAATTATGCAATAATTTCTAAAAAATACATCATCACAAGCTGACCTTAGATCTTAGAAAATAAAAAACCACTAGAAATTTGAATTATCTTTGAATTTTGAGCCAAATGAGACTCATTCACCACTATAGGAAAATGGGCCCCACCTAAGGGGACTCATTTGCCTAAAATGGTGAAATAGTCCCACCTTAGGAATTTAAGGTGGGTTTCGGGATTTCAATGCTTTAAATGATATTTTCCAAGTTCATTCTCAAGAATACACATAAGTAGGGCTTGTAGATGTAAAATGGGGCCAATTAAAGCATAAGAAAGCCCAATTATTAATGACAAGCCTAGAAAAGTGTGAAAGTTTGTTACAACACTTTACAACACTTTGAAATAAGGCTTGGTAAATGATAAAAAGGGGTTATTTAGGTGAAATATATTAATAAGACCCTAGAAAAGTGTGAAAGTGTGTTACAAAACTTTACAACACTTAAGTAAGGTACCATTTAAGCATTTTAGTTTACAAGGGCCCAAGACCTAATGTGAATGTGCTATTCACATTACAACATTAAATTAAGGCAACATTAAGCCAAAATCACAAGGGCCTAAATGAGAGAGAAAAAGTAGAAGGGTTACTTTTTTGGTGTCCATATCTATCCCCCACTTTCGTGAGAGGATGAACTTGCTTCAAACTCACACTAAAGTAGATCAATGCACATCAAGATAGGTTCTAGTGAACCAATGCTAGCAAGATGGGATGACAAAAATCAAGAGGGGTGATCAAGCCCCCTGGATCAGGATCCCATGACAAACCAACGTAAGCACAAGGGAACGCGTATGAAAATGATATCAAGAACAGAAAGGCACAAGCATACAATGCCAAAGATGAAGAAGAGAAAAAGAAAAAAGGAAAGAATGAATTGGATCAAGGTTCGACCGTTTCTCCACCATGATGTGGATCAAATCTAGGTTGTTTTTCTAGAAAATGCATACTCACTTTGAGGCAATGAAACTCATGGTTTTCTGCTGGGTGAGAAGGCCTAAAAGGTGAGAAACATACACTCATGGCTGGTATGCACTAACACACACACAGGTGGCTATGGGGAAATTCATGCCTCAAAATGGGCTTCCTACTCAACCATACCAAAGTTATAGCTCCTGATAACTTTAATAAGGTGCCACAAAAGAAAATGAATTTTTGAGCTTCATGAGACAAGCAAAACTTTGTATGCTTGGAGCTCATGAACAAACGTGATGGCTCCATAGGCATGCAAGTTGTGTTATGCAAGGTGGCCATATAACAAAAAATGCAAAGCGCAACATGCAAAGAATGTTCAAAGGAGTCTTGCTTAGTTCATGTGAGGTCTTTAACTTAGGGAACATTGTGCCTAATGTCTCCAAGAGAGGACTGATCAAAGAATTGAAAATTTGTAACTTAGGGGATGCAATGCATTGCATCAAGAAACTAAGAGGAATGTAATATACTAAGATAGATCATGCTCATGAAGGACATCACACCCAATGTCATCCACAAAGAAAAAATTGCATCGTATGAAGTAAGAAGGCTACACTAAGAACCATGAAAAGGAAAATGCAAAATGATAATACCAATGTATGCCCCCACTTTAAAGGAATTGTGAAACACCATGCTGTGAGCAATTACTTAAAAGTAGCAAATAAAAAATGCAAACAAGAAAGAAGACATGCGAGCCAACTTGGAAAGCCCTATGCCAAGTCATATGTTTCTGAGTAAAGCTACGTCATCTAAAAGAAAAAGAAAAAGAAAAAAAAGAGGGGTTGCCCCCAAAACACCAAACACACAAGGGATCTATGGATTTGGGGTCAATATGTTCATTGTTGCAATATTTTGTAAGGAGCTCAGAACTATCATCATCCCCCAAATACACATAGAACTAGAAGAATGACATAAAGAAAGCAAAAATAAAGAAAAACCTTTTGGGTCAACATGGAAGAGACATAGGGTGTCTCAACGCCTTGCGTCATCCCCAAAAGGAAAACACAAGACAAAATTAAAAAGAAAGACAAAGCTTTTGGGTCAACACGAAGGAGACATGAGTGTCTCAATGCCTTGTGTCATCCCCAAAAGGAAAACACAAGAAAAAGGAAAGGAAAATGCAAAGAAAAAGGAAATCATTTTGGGTCAACATGAAAGAGACATGAATATCTCAATGCCTTGCATCATCCCCAAAAGGAAAACACTAGAAAAGAAAAGGAAAAGAAGTGAAGGCGATGGATGACATGAAGAAGAATAAAGGTACAAATAGAGCAATGCCACAAAGAGAGAGAACATCAAACAAAACATCACGGGGGATCACCTTACACACATGAAATCACACAAAAGAAAATGAAAAGGAAATACAAAAGACTAGTAAGGAAAATGCTAGTCAACTGTCAAGCAAGTCATCTTCCTCCCCATCTCAGTTTGTATAAGTGGAAGGTAGATGACGAACCAAATGGACAACAATAAATGCATTACTAGGACAAGGCTAACAACTTCTTTCCCCTACTAAGTGCAATACAAGAATTAGCCGAGAGAGGTGATGGGAAAAGGTCATGTAATAGTGAGAAGAGAATGTTCTACAACTATTACATGACAAGGAGTAGGAGAGTATGTTATGGGATCACTGGATAGCAATTATTTCCATCGAAGTGATACTTAATATTTCTTTCAATGTATGGAACTAATCACTACTATGTCCAAGGACTCAATGATATGCATAATGTGGAACTTTAGCATCTTTAGGATAGATCACCAACCTATTCATAGGTGGTAATATTATGAGGTCTTTATTTAAAAGTATTTGTAATTTCCTTTCACTTTCAGGTGGTGGACGAAGAAAAAAATTTAGTATTTGCAACTTGTAAGGCCTCTTGTGTTTGCTAGATTCACCCTTTTCTTTAGTTGAAGAGGACCCAATGGGATCCTTTCATCCTTTTCATTATGATCAATTAAGGGTTGCCCGTGAGGAAGAAGGAGATTCAAATCAGAGGAGGAATCAAAGATCCCCATACCATCATCTTGAATCCTTAGATATTCTCTAGGAGGCTTTCCGTTATGAGGGGAATCTTGATAGCCTATCCCCTTTGTGTTTTCATCAGTTGATATTTGCTCTAAAAGTTGATGAATTTCATGCTCACTTGTTTTATCACATCCTTGTTTGCTCAAGATAGTGAAGCCTTTGCCATATGTTTCTTTGAGGTTGATGGGAGTGTTTGTTACTTTATTATCATAGAATGGTAGTGTTTTCTTGTTTAGAGGAACTTAGTTCATCTGCTACATAGGAAACTTAGGTTCAAATTTTGTTTCAGGTTGTAAGTAACCAAACATCTCAAGAGGTGGTATGGTAAGAGGATTTGGTTGGTTCATGGATGGATTAAAGTATGCATTAGCTTCAAGGTTTTCAAGACAATCATTTAGAAACCTATTCATGTTGTCATCATCTTCTCCAATGATGTCAACATCATGAGGAGGACATGCATTAGGAGTTGAAGGAGCATGAGTGAGTTTGATGTCATTAAGATTAGTTTCAAAGGCACAACTTGACACATCCACCAAGGACTTTAATGACATCCAAATCTTATTAAAATACATATCCATGATGTAAATTTTAGAAGACGAATAAAATTAAACTAGATGCAATGTATTAAATGAAATAACAAATCTGCAAACATAAATAGAAAGGTAACCACAAAAAATATAAACTCAAAAAATGAACTGTAAATGATAGAAAATGCAGTGCAAAATGTATAAAGGTATTGATTTTCCCTAAGTGGTGAATGAGTCTTGGTACTAATTTTAAAAAAAAATAGAATTTTTAAAATGAATGTTATGCCTATTATGTTTTCGGATGAAAATATGATATGAAAATGTAGACTTTTATTGATTTTTAATGAGATTAAATGCAATAATGCAAGCTACATGAGATTTTCACTAATGCAAATTTTGAAACCCTAGAATGAAAATTAACTAATCCAAAACCTAATGTAAGCTAAATCTAGGATGTAAATACACTCCAAATCAGAATATGATATTCAAAAGTTGGGTTCACCAAAATGTGGACACGGAAAATGGATGCTTCACTTCCTTGTCCACAAAATGGAGAGAAGAAGAGAGAGATCCAATTTCACAATGTTCACATTCAAGAATACCTTATAAATCTCAACCCAATGAAGGATGTGAGAGATCTGACTATAAGATATCCTTGGAGATGATTGAGAAAAGAAAGGGGTTCACCACCAAGTGTAAACTTGGAAAATGCAAGATGCTTGAAAACATAAAGTGATATGCAAAAATACCTAGAAATGCAAGTAAACTATAACAGAAAACTATGAAACTAGAAGTGTGCACTTGAGAAATTGAAGAAGGAAATATGGAGCTCTGGAATCCTGAAGAATCTGATATTGAAGCCAGTTGGGACTCATATGCCAATTTGGGTAACTTAGTCCATTTTCGAGAAGACTGAGCCATAACAAGTTTAGGACAAAAGGGTACTCAAATATGCAAAAATCTTGTTTAGACCTAGATAGTGGGAATCATTCACCACTAATGGAAAATCAATCCATTTCCAAATTTCTAGAAACTCAAAAGTGGAATCTGTAGCCCTCAGTCTACTTTTCTACTCCTGATTAAGATCTGGGTCCGAAATTGTCAAATTCAACTTGTAAGTCTTCTCCAAGCTTCTCTTAGGACCTTGAAAACTTTGGATTGCTTTGATAACTTGATAACCACTTTCCCAATCTTGCTCTTTGAAAAATTTTCAACCTAGACCTACAAATCACATGCAAAGAGAGGGAAAAATGTTGTGGGGTTAGTGAATAGGGGTTTGCCTTGGTCAAACCTCGTGTTGGTAATTAAACCCTTGGAATGAAAATGAAATATGGAAAGAGAATGATGAATAAACAAAGAGAATGCTACAACTCACCAAACCCTTGAAATAGAATGTTGCAAACATGCAAGTGATGGATCCAATGGATGTAAACTTGAAAATGCTTGAAATGCATAGATTTCTTGATAGATTGATTAGGGGTGAAATGAGCAGAAAAGCCTTATATTTAAACTCAATTATGCAATAATTTACCAAAAATACATCATCACAGGCCGGCCTTAGATCTTAGAAAATAAAAACACACTAGAAATTTGAATTATCTTTGAAGTTTGAGAAAAAGGGGACTCATTCGCCACTCTGGGTGAATGGATCCCACCTAAGGGGACTCATTTTCCCAAAGTGGTGAATGAGTACCACCTTAGGCATTTAAGGTGGGTTTCAGGATTTAAATGCTTTAAATGATATTTGTTAGGTTTATTCTCAAGAATACACACAAGTAAGGACTGTAGATGTAAAATGGGGCCAATTAAAGCATAAGAAATCCCAATTATTAATGACAGGCCTAAAAAAATGTAAAAGTTTGTTACAACACTTTGAAATAAGGTTTAGTAAATGATAAAAAGGGGTTATTTAGGTGAAATATATTAATAAGACCCTAGAAAAGTTTGAAAGTGTGTTACAACACTTAAGTAAGGTACCATTTAAGCCTTTTAGTTTACAAGGGCCCAAGACCTAATGTGAATGTGCTATTCACATTACAACATTAATTTAAGGCAACATTAAGCCAAAATCACAAGGAGGGCCTAAACAAGAGAGAAAAAGTAGAAGGGTTACTTTTTCAGTGTCCACACCTCACTTGTCTTTTTCCTCCACTTTTTAATGAGATAATTGTTTTCAATTATTTTTAAAAGGGTATGTGCAGGATCATCATGGAAAAAATAGGCCCTTAAGTGGTGAAAAATTCAAAAAAATCAGAGTTAGGCAACTTGACATAAAAAATTGAATAAGTTATCTATATTATTTAAAAAATATGTAATAATATA